>RJWT010001258.1:0-50310 GCA_004365215.1 Cuniculus paca | reverse complement strand
AACAACCATTTTGAAGAAAGCAAGAGACACTAGGGTAACCATTGTTAATCTCCTGTTGTTATGTTTTGAAAACCTGTATAGCTTGCAGTGTTCTCCTTTGAAATGCTATATTATGTTTGACTCTATACTGTTTTCTTTTGCTTTTTTCATTCTGTTCTGTTTTGTTTTGTCCTATTTTCTTTAAAATTAAAAAAAAAAGTTAACCATTGCAGAATCTAAGTGCATGGTATAAGGAAATTCTTACCAATATTTTCATGATGTTTTTGTATGTCTGAATTTTTAGTAACTTAAATATGTGCCCCCACTTAAATTTTGTAGGTGCAGATCTGAGCCAGGCCACAAACACTGAGAAGGATTTAGAAGGGCCTATGGGAAAACAAAGCATAGTCTAGGTTAGAGCCACAGAATCAAAACCACAGCCTCCACAAGAAGAGGACTTCGTGCACTAAAAGTAGCTGGGGTTGGCTAAAGAAATGGCACATGCTGTAAGATAGCAGACCCATAAATTCTGGTGGGTGGATTGGGACAGATTTTAAGGTGTGGAAAGCCCATGATGGAGCTGTTACTTTGTGGAGAGGGAAGTTTTTGCACAGAACTGTTCTACCTCTAGTCTGTGGAAAAGGATATAGTATGCAAATTTATAGTATAAAAATATTTTAAGCATAATAAGCATTGGGAAAACTAATGTATAATAGTACTTTAGAAACATCAGTACATGCAATCACTTTTAAGCCTTGACCAGCGTATTTATTCACAAGTAAGACCACTAAAAAATATAGGTCCTTTTAAGTTTGTGTTAACTGAGAACCCTTTTCCACAGCAAACCAAAATAATTTGTGTCTTATTCTATGATGCTTTTTGATTTTATAAGACCTGTAAGGATTTTATAGATCAAATCAGAAATATATTTAGATCACTATAATTTGAAGTCATGGGGAAGCTGCACTGAGCAGGAAGTCTCCTAAGTCAAGGACTAAATCTCACAGAAGTTTTTGATTGTTATGGGAGACAAAGCTGAACACAAAAATTCACTTTTACATATACTTGAGTGCTCTAATTATACCCTCTGGGTATACAGATTTAATAACACACTTATTTAAAATGGGAAAAGTCATGTGTTCTAATTTGTATAATTTTCAGCAATGAATATGTACATCTTATCTTTCCTTCCCTTCCCTGCCTTATCCTTTTCCATCCCTTCTATGCAAGCTATACTGTTTCTTTAAATCACACTTAATTAGGATATTTTTCTGGTCTTTTTTTTCCCTGTTGTCTTCTGTTAGAAGCAGATTAATTCTGAATCTCTATTAAATGCAAATGGATTAAAGAAAATCACAAGTTCAAGATTATTTTAACTTCACTGGCATAATTGTTACTATCTGCAAGTCCCCTGGGATGTGTTGGATTACATCAATTAAATTGGTCTCTGTAACTGAACACAGTAACCATAAATGTGCCTATTGTGTGTTCACTAGCACCGGTTAGGTATTTAATTTGCTTGCCTGTAATAGACTGTCAGAGCACTAAACGTGAGGCAAGTAATGTAAACGGCGTAATGAGGGTAATTATCTGAATGGATCGATCGTTGTGTTATTGCAACATGATAGGGGTAGGAGTGAGATATAGACATCTTATATAAATTCTCGTTTTCAGCTTTATTTCTGTGCACATTCTCCCAAGACATTTAAAGTGAAAACCACATAAACTGGCATTGCTATTCTCTCTGTTATCTCTTTCCCTTATCCTTTGTGCAGTTAGTTCACTAACACCAGCAGATCCCACCTAAGTCACATTTCTCCATAGAAAGCAGTAATTGAAGAATTGCAAATTTAGCACTCTCCCCAGATACCCAAATCCATGTGCTAGACATCACTCTGTAGGTTAGCTAGTTTGTCCCCTTCATTTATTACCCAAAGAACTGTAAACTCAGCAAGGTTAAATTGCTGTAAAAGCTGTACACCTTGGCACTGCACAGTATTCTGCAACAACTGGACCTGGAACTCAGAACCTGTTCTCCCACTCGGGCTAGGAGAGCAACTGAGCAATTATGGAAGCTTCAGGATGGAGAAGGTTCAGTGTTATAGGCCAGAAGCAATCCTTGAAGGAAGCAGCAACAAGTCAGAAAAAACTCTGTCTAGTATGAATCGGAAATGTAGAAAAGTAAGTGTAAGGATAAACAGTGCTTAAAAGATCTAAACAGATGATCAACTTGAGTGCAAAACAATGGTGTGTATGGCAGGGGTCTGCTGTGATGAGGACCGAAGGAATATGGCAGGAATGTTAAAGGGGTTGCTAAAACACAAGACAAGGTTGGAGATTAAAAGAAGAACAAGAATTACAGTCCTGCGAATGGAACTGTGATTAGGTGAAGATAGCCTGATCCTTGATCTCAGTGGCATTTTCATATGGACATTTTCCAGTTATTTTCTTCAGTTTTCTTCTGGCATCCTGGTTCAATCACTTCATTCAAGTTTATTGTCACTAATCAAACTGGCCTAAATCTGAAACCAACCAGTCAGCATATAATTCATCCCTTTTTATTATAAAATCAGATAACACTCAAATTTGAAATTACTGTAAGTAGAAAAATAAACATCAGACACCCACAGAACTAGTGCTGCATGCCTGTGTGCCCAGAAATTGGAATTGGATGGGGATGGGACCTGAGCACAGAGGGAGCACACCCAGAATGAGAGAATCCCATACCACAACATCAGCACCAATCACTTGGTCCCAGTGCTGGCTATAAGGCAGCACTCCAAGTGTTCACACATTGGGCAGCTGACTCAGAAAGGTAACATGCCTGGGGGAAAGAGAAAAGAGGAAGTACTAGTGGAGATGTGGTTGTGAATGGAAGAAGGGAATTTCAAAATGCTATAGAAATAAGAATATACAAGACCATCCTTTCCCAACCATTGTCTATTAAAGAGGCCAAACAGCAAGGACAAAGGTAGAATAATCCTATATAAACCCAGTATTTTCTGATGAGGTAGAAAGCATACAACTAAAATAGTAGAAAAAGAGAAAGGGGAAAAGTTGATTGTTGCATACATAATTATGAGAGGGAGTCAGAGAACCTGATTTTAACTACATAGTCACAAATTAAGTGAGACAAAAAAGGGGATAGTGAACACTACTAAGTAACCTGCAAGAGATAGATAGAAATAGGGTAGGAGGGCAAGGATATCTAGCTTCGTATGTACCTTAGTGTATAGGTTTGACTTTTGGAATCATACTAATGTTTCTCATACTCAAAACAACAAAATGAAATCAAGAAGAGATGAAATAAACTTTGAAAGCTATCAGATATAAATGAAGTGAACTAAATTTGAGGTGAATAACATAACTACATTATAGGTAGAAATCGAGAGCTAATGAACTTCTGAATAAAGAGTTTTTACTATATACCATCATCCTAAAGGAAAAAAGTAACGAACTCTCCCTGTTACTATTTTTTTACTGTGTAACATCACAGTGTAACAATTTTTTACACACTTGTGTGATTGAATAAGCCAGTAAATATGATGTTGAGAGACTTGGTTCTGACTATATAAAAAGAAAGGTAAAGAATGTAAAAGGCCACCCCTGTGCGTACTCCAACAACAGTCAAGGGCCAGTAGCCAGCTTAGGTCTGCAGGAGTCAGCCAGCGCCGCCCCCATGTGCACTCCACCAGCCCTTGGGGAGTCAGAGCAGGTTGGGAAGGGCAACACACAGACCTGTACCAGTGCACCCAAGGGCCACCATCAGATACCTGTAGCTAGCACTGGCAGGAAAAATCGAACAGTCTCGCTTCAGAGAAATTGTAAACAATGCGGGATGTGCTTGGGACCCCCTACCCACTTGTCCAGAAGAACCCAAGAATATGTCAAGACAAAGAAGCAAAAGGCAGTTTCTAGCCCCCAACCCAAGCAGAGCAAGTCCAAGAGATGTAAACACGGAAGAGACCAGGAGTCACACACGTGAAATTTCTGAAGTGATGGAAACTGAAGTAAAGAAACAATTTCACGAGGCCATAAAAGAAATTAGAACAGAAATACTATCTCAGGTAAAAGAAGAAATGAAAAGCATAAGAAAAGAATTGCTGTTTTTGCATGTCAAAAGAAATCTCCACCAAAGTGAAAAGAAAAACCTATGAATTGGGAAAAAATCTTAGTTGTCCCTCAGACAGAGGACTTCTATCTAGAACATATAAAGAACTAAAAAAAATCAAGCCCTCAAAATTCAAAGACCCAATCCAAAAACGGGCATCTGAGATGAAAACACACTTCTCATTGAAGAAATACAAAAGGCAAATAAATACATGAAAAAATGTTCATTGTCATTGGTCATTAGAGGAATGCAAATTAAAACAACACTAGATTCCATCTCACTCCAGAAAGAATGGCCAAGATCAATTAAACAACCAATAGCAAATATTGGAGAGGCTGTGGGGAAATAAGAACTCTTCTGCACTGCTGAGAGGAGTGTAGACTCATGCAGCCACTGTGGAAATCAGTTTGGAGGTTACTCAAAAAGCTGGGATTGGAAGTCCCATTTGACCCAGCCATTCCATTTCTGGGCATATTCCCTGAAGAGTTCAAAACATCATACCATGGTGATATATCTGCACCCATGTTTATAGCAGCACAATTTGTAATAGCCAAATCTTGGAAACAACCCAAATGCCCATCAATAGAGGAATGGATAAAGATGTGGTATTTCTATATAATGGAGTCCTGCTCAGCTATAGGGAAGGATCACATAGAGGCTTTTATAAGTAAATGGATGCAACTTGAGACCATACTCATAAGTGAAATAAATCAAACCCACATGTGTAAACGCTGTATCATCTCCCTAGTGTAAGAAACTGAAAGAGTAAATAAGACACAAAATCTTCAATAAATATTGTGAAAGCATAAGAAACTGCTCAAAAGGAAAAAACAACTCAGGAAAAAAGAGGAAAGAAGGAAGGGAAAAGAAAAAAGATATAAATGTGTGTATATATATATATATATATATATATGATAATTGTACCATGAAGTGTATTAGTTCTTGGAACAAAACAGTTATACTCATAGGATTACATCAATTATGCATGCCTGTATCTGGTAATCTGAGTAACTGCTTTGAAGAAAGCAATACAAAATAACAACTTTTGTTATGTTCCAACACCTTGCTCTGAAAGCCTATATTGTTATTGTTTCGGACTCTCTGTTACTATTATTTATTTGCCTTTTTTTCCCCCTTGTTTTTATTGTGTTTGGTTTTGTTATTCTGCCTAACACAGAAAGGTCAGATGAATGAGTATAGGCTGATAGAGGCCTAAAACTACTACTAAAGAGTTTACAAGAACTGATTTTACTAAAGGTGATGGTATGAACAGCTGTTGTAAAGAAGATGAGACATTATGGTAGCCACTACTGATTTATCATCATTATGTTCTGAAATACAATAAGGCTTCTATTTATTTTTTTTCTTTTTGGCACCAGGGATCAAACTCACAACCTCACACTTGCCAGGCAGGTGCTTAGGCTGCTGAGCTAAATCCCCAGCCCTTGTCTTTTTGAGACAGGGTCTCACTATGCTGTTCAGGCTGGCCTTGAGCTCACTTTGTAGCCCAGGCTGGTCTCGAACTCACAACAATCCACCTGTCACAGCCTGCCGAGTGCTGGGATTACAGGTGTGAGCCACCATGCCCAGCATAATGCTTCTATTCTTTAAAAAAAAAAAGAATTGCTAAGCACCCCTAAGAAGACATAGATAAAAAAGCAGAGGAGCATAGGAAAATGAGGGAAACCTTGAATGAACAATATAAAAAAGATTTAGAATACATGAAACAGATTCAAAGTGCTATCCAGGAAATTAAAAACTCCATTGAAAGCTGACAAAACCACTTGAAAGAAACTGAAGATAGACTTTCAAACCTTTAGGACAGGTTTGCAGCTTGTGATCATGAAAGATCTCTTCAAAATAACAAGGAACCAAGAAGTAACAATTCAATGGCTACAAGACAATGCAAAGAAATGTAACTTAAGAATAAAAGGTGTGAGAGAACATCAAAGGTGGCAGAACAGTAAGCAGCAGAGTAAACAGTCTCTCTGAGAGAAACAGTTCAGATGCTGGAATACAACATCATGGGAAGGACAAGAAGGAAGGAAGTGGGTCCCCTGAACCAAGGAAGAATCTAAAATATGAATTGAAGCCCACAGAGAGAATAAAAAGAAGAATTTAAATGAAGAAGAAGGTGGTGGCTGGCAATGCCTTAGCATGGAGCTGGACTCACCCTGCAAGAGGGGCTGTTGAGCCTGGAGCCATGTGGTTGCGGTCACGGTCGACCCCAGAGGTTTCTGCGGAGAGACACAGGAGTGAAAGAGAGTGGTGGATGCAGAGATCTGCACTGGCTGGTGGTGAATGCAGGGGACTCAATCACCCCATTGCAGAGAGTGATTGGCCAGGTGCCATTTTGCAGTCGGGCAGGGTACGCCCAGGGCCAAGACTCCTACCATGGAAGTTGCTTGGACCCAGTTCCCCTGTGCATTCCAGACAACATTGCATAGGTTCCTGGTCAGCTTGGATTCACAGGCCCTGGCCAATTACACTCCCATGCAAGCCCAGCTCAGGGCTGAGGCACGGGCACCCACCATCAGATACCCATAGCCAGAACTGGCCAGAGAAACCAAAAAGTCATCCAGTGGCCCCAGGTTGTGGGTGGACCTGGGGGGCTGTTTGGACCAAGTACCTTTCCCATGCACATTCCAGATGGTGTTGCGTGGGTTCCTGGCCACCTTGGATTCGCAGGCCCAGGCCAGGTCTGCTCCTGTGCAGTCTCCGGGTGGGTCGGTGCCCAGCTCAGTGTGGAGGCACGGCTGCCCACTGGCCAATGTCCGTAGCCAGAGCTGGCCAGAGAGGCCAAAGGGTCGCCCTTTGGAGAGGTTGCGGCCAGTGCTGGGGTGCCTGGGACCACACTACCCACATGTGTAGAGGAAGTCAGGAATATGCCAAGACAAGTAGGGAGAGGGCGGGCTCTGGCATCCAACCCAAGCAGTGCAAGTCCAGGAAAGGTAAACCCAGAGGAGATCAGGAGTCACACACCTGAAATGTCTGAAGTGATGTCAACTGAAGTGAAGAAACAACTTCATGAAGCTATAAGAGAAATTAGAACAGAAATTCTATCCCAGGTAAAAGAAGAAATGAAAACCATAATAAAAAAAATACTTAGCATCTCTAAAGAAGACACAGATTTTAAAAATAGAGGAGCATAGGAAAATGAGGGAAACCATGAATGAACAATATAAGAGAGATTTAGAATGCATGAAACAGATTCAAAGATATCCAGAAAATTAAAAAGTCCATTGAAAGCTGCCAAAATCACTTGAAAGAAACTGAAAATACTTTCAAACCTTGAAGACAGGTTTGCAGCTTGTGATCGCAAAAGGAAAGATCTCTTAAAAATAACAAGGACTCAGAAAGTAAGTTTAGCAGCTGCTAGACAACTCAAAGAAGCATAATTTAAGAATTAAAAATGTGAGTGAAAAAGCAGGGGTCAAGACAAATGACATCAGGACCTTATTTACAGAAATAATTTCTGAGAACTTCCCAAGCATGGAAAAAGAAAGTGACATTCAAGTAGGTGAGGCATATAGAACTCCAGCTAGCCATAACAAAAACAAATCTACACCCAGACATATAATAATCAAGATCCCAGAAATTCAACTCAAGAATAGAATATTAAAAGCTGTTAGAGAAAAGAAATAGATCACCTCTAAAGGAAAACCCATCAGAATCACAGCAGACTTCTCAACACAAACCATCAAGTCAAGAAGAGGCTGGAGTGGAGTAATGCAAGTCCTAAAAGAAAACAACTTCCAACCCAGACTGATGTACCCTGCAAAGCTTTCTTTCAAAATTAATGGAGAAACAAGTTAGTTCCATGACAAAGAACAACTCAAGGAATTCATGACCACCAAACCAACCCTACAAAGAACACTAAAGGACATTCTAGAGAGAGATAAAAAGGACCACGGTCTCAGGAACAATGGCAGAGGGGGACCATTAAGTGAGGCCAGTCAATTGAATGGAGAAGAAAAATAGGGAGCCAATGGCAGGAAAATAGCATGGCAGAGACAATGCAGTGGAGGAGGGCCTCAAGACACCAGTAGAAAGAAACACAGGCAGAGTAGATCAGGAGACAGGATCCATCAATATGCTCTGTACAAGAAACACATTTAACTAGAAAGAAAATTCACAGACTGAAAGTCCAAGGAGAGAGAACAATGCCCTATGTGACAGGGAGCCAGAAAAAAAGTAGGAGTAGCCTTCCCATTAATTGTAGAATGGATAAGAAAGATATTGTATTTTATGTGGTGGAAACCTACTCAGCTATAAAGGAAGATAACGTCAAGGCTCTTGTAGGTAGAGAGAGGCAACTGGTGATCATGCTTATGGATGAAATGGTTCAGAGTCACGTGGGTGAATTTTGTGTTGTCTCCCTAGTATAACAAACTAAAGGAGTTAGTGGGATCCAAAATGCACAATACATATTGGGAAAGTCAAAGGGGAGAAATTATCTAAAAAGGGAAGGAAGTGGCCAGTGTTAATCTATTATGATTTGAAACTCATATTGTCTTCATTGTTCTGATTAGTTTTGTTTTATTCTGATTTGTTTGATTTTATTATACTTGATTGCATGGACAGCTATTTTAAAGATAACAAAATATATAATTGCAGCCATGGAGGATGTCCAATTGTCTTGTTCAGAAACCCTGTATTGCTTTCCTTGTTTTGTTTTGATTGATTTTACTCTATTCTATGTTGTTGGATTGTAATATAACTGAAGTAGTAGGCAGCTATTCTGAAGATAACAAACATTATGGTAGTCACTGCTGTTTTACTAGTATCTTGAAGTTCTGTATTGCTTACATTGTTCTGCTTTGTTTGTTTTGTTTTGTTTTTGTTTTTTTGTTTTGCAACACCGGGGATTGAACTCACGATCTTGCGCTTGCCAGGCAGGCACTTAGACCGCTGAGCTAGATCCCCAGCCCTATGTTTTTGTTTTTTTACTGGTTTTATTTTGTTGTATTTTGTTTGATTTTACTTATCCCTGATGGTATGGGCAGGTATACTGTAGACAACAAGAGGCATTATGGTAGCCATTATTGTTTGCTTTTTACCCTGTTTAGAAGTCATGTACCATGTTCATTGTTTTGTTGTGATTGACTCTACTCTGTTTTATTTTGTTTGGTTGTATTCTTTTCAAAATAAAAAAAAGAAAGGTGTGAGTGAAAAAGCAGGGGTCAACACAAAAGCCATTAGAAGTATATTTACAGAAATAATTTCAGAAAAATTCCCAAGCATGAGAAAAGGAAGTGAAATTCAGATAAGTGAGGCATTTGGAGCTCCAGCTAGCCATAACCAAAACAAATCTACACCCAGAAATATAATAATCAAGATCCCAGAAATTCAACATAAGAACAGAATATTAAAAGCTAGAGAATATTAAAAGTTAGAGAAAAGAAACAAATCACCCATAAAAGAAAACCCATCAGAATTCCAACAGACTTCTCAACACAAACCATCAAGTCAAGAAGAGGCTGGAGTGAAGTATTGCAAGTCCTGAAAGAAAACAACTTCCAACCCAGACTGATGTACCCTGCAAAACTTTCTTTCAAAATTAATGGAGAAACAAGATACCTCCATGACAAAGAACAAATGAAGGGATGCATGACCATCAAACCAATCCTACAAAGAATACTAAAGGACATTCTAGAGAGAGATAAAGATGGCCACAGTCCCAGAAATAGCAGCAGAGGGGGATCATCAAGCGGGGCAGACAATTGAACAGAGGGAAAAAGTAGGCAGCCAGTGGCAGGAAGGTAGCATGGCAGAGACAGGCAGTGCATGTTGACCATAACCATTAGTGTGGATGGCCTCAATTCACCCATAGAAAGAAACGCAGGCAGAGTGGATCAGGAGACAGGATCCATCAATATGCTCTATACAAGAAACACATTTAACTAGGAAGAAAATTTATAGTGTGAAAATCAAGGGTGGGAGAACAATGCTCTATGTGACAAGGAGCCAGGGGAAAAAAAAAAAGAAGTAGAGGTAGTTTGCCCATGAACTGCAGAATGGATAAGAAAGAGGACATTTTTATACAATGGAAACCTACTCAGCTATAAAGGAAGATAACCTCAAGGCTCTTGTGGGTAAATGAATACAACTTGAGCGCATGGTCATGGATGAAGTGGTTCAGAGTCACATGGGTGAATATCATGTTGTCTCCATAGTATAAAAAACTAAAGAAGTTAGTGGGTTCCAAAATGCACAGTATATACTGTGAAAGTAAAAGGGGAGGAATTGTCTAAAAAGGAAAGGCAGTGGCCATTGTTAATCTATTATCATGATTTGAAACCCATATTGTTTTCATTGTTCTGTTTAGTTTAGTTGTATTCTATTTCATTTTGTTTAACTTTATTATACTTGATGGCATGGACAGCTATTTCAAAGATAACAAAAATATATTATGGTAGCCATTGTGGATTCTCTATTATCTCGTTTTGAAGCCCTGTGTTGCTTTCATTGTTTTGTTTTGATTGATTTTACTATATTTTGTTTTGTTTGATTGTATTATGTCTGAAGGTGTAGGCAACCTACCTTGAAGATTACAAGAGGCATAATGGTAGCCAATGTGGTTTTACTATTACATTGTTTTGAAGTCCTGTATTGCTTTGATTGTATTGTTTTTTTATTGATTTTATTCTGTTCTATTTTGTTTGATTTTATTTCGGCCTGATGGTATGGGCAGTTATTGTCAAGATAACAAGAGGTATTATAGTAGCTGCAGTTGATTTCCTTTTATTTTGTTTTGAAGCCCTATATTGCTTTCATTGTTTTGTTCTGATTGATTTTATTTTATTTTGTTTTGTTTGATTATATTAAGTCTGAAGGCACAAGCAACTACTTTCAAGACAACAAGAGGCATTATGGTAGCCAATGTTGTTTTACTATTGTATTGTTTTGAAGTCCTGTGTTGCTTTCACTGTGTTGTTCTTTTACTGGTTTTGTTCTGTTCTGTTTTGTTTGATTTTATTTATGCCTGATGATATGGGCAGTTATTGTTAAGGTAACAAGATGCATTATGGTAGCTATAATTGATTTGCTTTTATCTTGTTTTGAAGTCATATACCATGATCATTGTTTTGTTTTAATTGACTCTATTCTGTTTTGTTTTGTTTTATTCTTTTCAAAATAAAATTTTAAAAAAAGAATGTAAAAGGAAAGACAAGGGAGAAAGAATTGGGTAGGGCTTCATGAGTGTGCAGAAAGCAAAAGAAATCCTTCCACTGAAAGGGAATAGAAACAGTGGCATCTTAGTAGCAACTACACAAGGCAACACTCAGATTGTCATTTCCAAATATCATTTCCCAAATAAGTAGAATATGTTGCATAAAGAGCTGATTTCAGGAATGTTGTGAAGAAAATGTGAGATGGGTCTGGAACATTTATTTGCATCAAAAAAGAAAGAGTTTTTAAAATGATGGCAATGTACCAAAATGATACGGATGCCAGCATAAAGTGACTTGTCTGTCCAAAGCTGGGACAATTTGAGCATCAAGACTAATATTAGCAGGAATGATATGAATAATATAAGAATCCCTGTATATGTACTAATGAACAGGAAATGTACTTTCTTATGCTAGAATATATTCATAAATGTAAAGTAGTTACCCACTATCCATGGTTTTGTTTTCCAGTTTTAATTATCCAGCGTGGACTGTAGTATAAAAATATTAAATAGAAAGTTCCAGAAATAAACAATTGATAAACTTAAAATTGCACAACATGCTGAGAAACATGATGAAATAATGTGTCATGCTGTTTGGGATGTGAATTATTTCTAAGTCCAGCGTATTCATGCTGTATATGCTACCTGCCCATTAGTCACTTAGTAGCTGTCTTGGTTGACAAATCACTGTCACAGTGGTTTTGGTGAAGTAGCCCTTATTTCACTTAATGATAACCCAAACTATAAGAATAATAATGCTGGCAATATTATCATACTATATTGTTATGATTGTCTTATTTTACTGTTGTTATTAATCTTTTAGTGTGCCTAATTCAGATATTAAATTTTATTATAGGTGCATATGCATAGGAAAAAAACAGTATATAGTCATGTGGCTTATTAATAGGGATACTATCTGAAAAGTGTGCCATTAAGCAATTTCATTGTTGTGAAAATATAGAATATCCATATACAAACTAAGATAGCTACAGTGTCACTCAGTGAAATGATCTTATAAGAATATCATCATATAGGCAGTTTGTCCTTGACCAAATATCATTATATCATACATTACCATACATAGTATTAAATACTATTGTCTATAGTGACTCAGTGAGGGATTCAGATTGTATACACCACAGATTATGGGAAATACTGTAGACAGAATGGAGTTATAAATCACCATTTGCAGCTGAAGTAATCATAGATTCAGGTAAAATAGGTGATATGACAGATAGGCAATGGAATGTTTTCATGATCTTAAAATATCTCACCCAAAATTACACCTTAATTATAAAAAGAAAGATAATAACTTTATCATAGAGAGATTTGGCAGACACCATTTTAAGCATGTGATGAATGTTTATGTATCCAGCAACAGGGCACGTGGATATCATGTGACTCATATGATGAAATGAGAAAGATTCAACATCACGTCTGTTATTCCAACAAAATGTTCATGAGGAACAACCCAAATTAAAGCCAGTCTACACAATAGCTACTCTCTCCTAGGAAGGAAAAGAGAAAAAGGAAAAAAGAGAACACAGGAATTGTTTCGGAGTAAAGGATATTGGATGAATGATAACTACAACTCTGTGCAGTGCATGATTGTAGATAGGAATGTAGACTGGAAAAATTTACTCTAAAGGATATTATTGGGACAAGTGATGAAACTGTAATAAGGACATAGGTCAAATTGTCATGCTATATTA
Organism: Cuniculus paca; assembly: GCA_004365215.1. NCBI lineage: Eukaryota > Metazoa > Chordata > Mammalia > Rodentia > Cuniculidae > Cuniculus > Cuniculus paca. The sequence continues at coordinate 37,334 of RJWT010001258.1, read as the reverse complement.
ATTCTGTGTTTCCTGAGGTAGAAAACTAGACTGTGGTTGTGTAAGAAATTGTCTTTGTTATTCAGAAATACATATGGAAGTTTTCAAGGGTACAGGTTGTTATGTCTATCACCCCCTTTAGAAAAGATGGTATAGAAAAAGATAAAAAAAGAAAATGACATAGCAGATGTAGCAAAATGTTAATGATTAGTGAATCTAAAGAAAGGTATGTGGGAGTTTTTATACTCTTCTTGCAAATTATCTGTGAATATAAAATTATTTCTAAATGAAAGCTTTTATAAATGGATGAGGAAAACCTATGGAGGAACAATGTTCCATGGATCATTTAAAAACATGCCATACTATCTACACACCACTTTAACAGCACCCTTTCAGATGTCAAGGTTGCAGTGAAAGGGTAGGTAGAGCCACACATTTGCTTGGGGGGACAGGGTGGGACCACTGTGAGTGATCATTGTCACAGCTCTGGGTGGGGTTGACCTGCTCACTTCAGAGATGGCAACTGGGACCACAGTGGCCACAGCGGTCCCTTTCACCAGTACAGCAGGCAGATTCAAGCTAACATTTCACATCTCTTCTGAAATAAAACACTTGCAGTGATTACTTCTTCCCCTCCTTACTAGTACACATGCTGCCCTTTGACTATATTCCACATTCACATACTCGTTCAGCTCCGAGGAGCATGAAAACGGTGATTAGAAGGCTGGGAAAGATGATGCTTAAGAATAGTTCAAATCTTACCTTTCTCAGTGTTGACTTATTAAAAGTCATTGATTAACATCCCAATAGCATGTTCAGTTTGCATTTGGAATTATGCTTTAGTGACTTTACCCAGCATTTTTTTCTGTGGTCTCAACAAATACTGGGCTGTGAGAATGGGTCTTAATGAAGTAGAGTAAGGAATTTTTTACATTTAAATTTTCATAGAATGGGATAAACATTGTAATCTTTCTTCAGAATACTCTCACATTAAGCCATGATTTGATTTTCTACCTGTTCAGAATATCAAGTTTTGCATTTCTTAAAATCATAATGTATTTTTATGAGCAGTTTGATAAGACAGAAGTCATCCCTGAGATATTTATAATAGTACTTAGAAAAGACTTGTCAAAGTTACTTCTAAAAGATTATTTGGGATCCTAAGGAGGTATATTTAGTAACTGTATTGAGTAAGTTGTCACATAACACAACATTTCATTGATTTATTTGTCTTATTTTTGTATCTTACTGCAGGCAGAGAATTCAGCATTGGCTTTGGAAAATGAAAATCAAAGAGAACAGTACGAGAGATGTCTTGATGAGGTAAGGTGAATTCAAAGGCCTATAATCGGAAACCAGACTAGTTAAGATTCTTTTCATCAGATCTTAATACATGAATATTATCAGCCTCCACAGAACATTAGCATTTTCTTCTTCAAGGGGAAGCTATGATCATGTGGTGCTGAGAAGGAGTGTGTATCTGCCTTTCTCTTTCTCGTGGTCTACCCTCATCGCCCTCCCTCCCTCTAGGCTTCCCTAATTCCTTATACAGGTGCCAGTAAATTTCTTTTTGGCTATTGCTTTATATTCTTGGGACATAACTGGCATATGCATCACTGTATGATCAATTTCTTCCATCCAGTGAGTGATCCCTGGCTATGAATGAGAATAACCTTGTTAGATCAGAGTACATTGTAGCTGCAATTGGATATCACTGCTGAAAAAGCACATCTGGGATAGAGTGGGTGGGCATGATGTCCATTGTTGGCAGCCAGCATGGGGAAAAATCAGGAGACTGAGTTCAAATAAGAAAGGGAAAAGGAAGTGAGGAAGAAAATTTGAGTGAAATGGAAGAAGACAGGACCACATGCATGAGTAAACTCAATAAGCATTATTGAATGATAATGAAGAGATGAGAGCAAAGATGGTGAGCATTTGAGAGTTTCTAGGAAGTGAGGGGAAGACAGAAGTGCATGAAAAACCCTTGTTCTTTCTCTGCCATTCCCCTCACACTGTTACACATCATGCCCATGATCTGTGGCCTGCATTCCTGCCAGGACTTCACCTTCCTGAACAGTTTTCCTCTGGGACTTGTCAGTGATCAGAGCTATTATTTAAGTGGCATAACTTCTTTAGGCATCTGCTCGATATGCTAAAATGTATTCTGGAAGATACAGTTTGAGATTTGTTATATTGTGGCTGATACAGATTTTTGAGAAAAACAAGAAAAAACTGTATTAAACCTTGTCCTGATACTTTCTCAGTAGAACTACCAACATATCCTCAGTCTTTTACTCTAACAATTAGAAAATCGTTTTCTAAAAAACTCCTCTTGATATTTCTGCCCCTTTTTATCTCCCTCTTATCCCGCCTGCTGTCCCAGAAGTTGGTAGGTTGGACCCTCAAGAATGTAGGCTCAAATCCAGTTATGACTCCGTGTCACCTCTGTATCTCTTTGATCCCTTTAGACTGAAATCGTCTCTGCCTCCTGAATACCGGCCATGCTCAGGGCCTTCTTATGCCGGTAGTTCTTAAAATACAATTTCAACTCAGCTGTGTTAGCCTCGTCCCCTGGGACTCGTAAGGGATGCAGAGTCTCTAACCCACCCCAGCCCCCCAGAGTCAGACATAGGGCTGAGCCAGCAATCCACGTGTCAGCAAGCTCTGTAGCTGGTATTGGTGCTTACTGAACCTGCAGTCCCATCCTCATAACACAGACCACTTAGTATTCATTTCTTACTAGTAGTACGAAAACATTCTAAATGGTTTAATATTCAGTATTTTAATTATTTAATGTTTTCCAACCGTGAGCATTGACTACTTAGGCAAAATAGAGTTTGTGATCCTCTCCTTGCCAGGACTTAAAAAAGAGCAGAATAATCTTTACAGTGTCCAAAGTTAAAAGAATCACAGAAAGTTAGTTGACATAAATGGGGCATTAAGTCTTAGTAAACTCAGCAGCCCTCACCCCTACCTCCAGGCTCTTGCTCAAAAAAATTTAGTACAAGAAAGACCAAGTAGATCCAAGGGAATAGATGAATGGATTGATTGACTGACTGACTGACTGACTAATGACTGAAACAGGCTTTCGCAATATAGTTCAGGTTGACCTTGAAGTCATTAGGTAACCCAGGCTGACCTGGAGCACCCAGTTGTCCTTGCCTCAGTCTCCCAAATGCTGAGATTACAGGTACATGCCACCATGCCCAGAGATGCAGGCATATTTAAAGGAACATATAATGCCCTTGGGTTACATGTATTGATCAGCAAAATTTCACTTTAATGTCCAGCATAGAAATTTCCATTGAGACTACCTGTATTCAAAACTCCACAGAGACTTCTTATTTGTCCTCCTGTCTAGGGGTTCTCATCATTTCCCTGTAGTATCCAGGCAGTGTTTTCTATGTGTTTGCCATACGACTGCCCTGTGTGAGTTCTGACAGAATATGTCAGCCAAAGATCTTGTCACCCACAGAATCACTTCATGTGCTTTCCACTGACAGTAGAATCTTTAGAGGGAAAGTCCTTCAGCTCATAATCACAAAAATTAAAAGTTGCCAAAGCAGTGGCTTGTAAAAACAAACCACCTCTGAGCAATGCACATGTTTTGTATTCATGAGTCCTGCCCCTGATTACACATGCCAGTTGTTTTGTAACTAATTGCATGAAATAGACAATTCATTTCCATGCATTGTAAGAGAACATTCTCAAAGGGGTAGTTCAAGGCAGTAATAATGCCAACTGGAAATTCTTTTCAAGGCTTTTTATACTAATTAGACAAACTAACAAGGTAAGGCCTCATGTAAGTTATTTCCTTGCTAGTAGGCTTCATAAAACATACTCAGGTGGAGAACATGTAAATTTTAAATGTTCCTCAATCCCTTCTGTACTGATTGTTATTTTCTGGGAAATGGAGAACATACTGAGGATTTGGGGAAAACACTTGAGAGTCTGAAATTCCCAGTTTGTTTTCTACTAAAAGAGTCTGTTTATTCAGCAATAAGCAAACCCAAATACATAGATACACACACACACACACACACACACACACACACACACACACACACACACCCTGGGTTGGTAAAAGTGTGTCCACACTCACAAGTGCACACACAAGCGTGTAAACACACATCAGTGTACACACACACTTCCCCATCACCTTCACTGCCCCTGTCTCCTTGCAGGTCATTGCCTGGCGCTACAATGACAACACCATGGATTACTCTCATCTTTTTTTCTCGAGAATTTGGAGGTTTTCATATTCGAATCCAGTTTTTCAGTCTAGCAATTTGATAGGCAGTTTACTGGCAAGCAGTGAATTACTGTTTATTCGCAGTATTGCCTTGGCCACAATTCCTTTCAGACCAACTATTCCCATGTAGAGAAGTGTAATGGCATGTATGAAAGAAGTAAATTCCACCTCCTCAAGCCAGCGCAGTGCATTTAGATGGAGTCCGTGGTATGCCGTAAACTGTTACGGGGTGTCAGCCTCTCACAGGTGCTGGGAGCTCATTGGTGCCCTCAGACCACTAGAAGTGGGAAGGACAGATGGTCACAGAGGATGGATGTGAGAAAAACTTGCCCAGGCGCTTTAAAAATGCTGCTGGTGAAGTCCCGCCCCAGAGAATCTGATCTGACTCAGCTCTGTGGTGGATCCTGGGCATTTGAGTTTTTAAAACACTCCAGAGCATTGTAATACAAAGGTTAAGAGCCACTGGAGTGAAGCCCTCTGAGTGCTTTGCAGTGAGGAGCATTTCCACAAAGCATGTAAAGGAGGGTGATAACGTGGAGACCAGCTTGGAGGTAGCATCTGAAAAGGACAGACCCACATGGAAGGCTTTAATTATTTCTGCGTTAATACAAAGTGACAAGCCAAAATATAGGCCTCGTCCAGTGCTTCATGAAGTGTGTTCCCAGGACCCCTGTCCATCAGTTGGATGTATAATGGCTTTCAAAGTTCATATTCTGAGACCCTTCCTGGTTCTTGGGGAGAGGAAACTGGCAGTTTCCACAGACATTATAGATGGTGGAGCTTCTGCACACAAAACTGGAGAAGCTGCCCTGGCCATCAGACTGGCCCAAGACCTGAGAGTCAGCAAGAATGCGGTAGTTGAGTTCTCCAGCCCCTGCACTTAAGACCACAAGGGCTGGGAAAAGGAGACCACTGAATGTAGTATAGATAGAGAAACAAAAAAGCACGACCATTTCTTTTCGACTGAAGCTGAAAACAGAAGTAGGTTATTATGATCAGTTCTTAACCATCTCTCTGATCCATATGCCATGTGCTTAACTGAATTGTGAAATCATTACCAGGATGTTCTCAGGTTATACTCCACATCTGAGTCCTGTGTAATCTTTAAAATTAATACCTCCACAGATATAGTTGAAAAAAGATCTCCTTATGGCCTTGACATGCTCCAAGTGCCCACATCATCCACAGATGATCTCCTCCTCCTTGTCTGCCCTGGGCACCTACATTCTACTCGCCATTACTTCTCCATGATCCAGCATGATTCTTGGCCCACACTAGGTGTTTAGTGCATATTTGTTAAATGACTTTAAATGAATGGAGACTAGTAACAGGAAATTAGTTTCCAAATTAGTTTTCCTGAAATCCCACATACATACTTATAGTAATTTCTTCGGTTATCTCCTCAGAGAACAGTCATTTATTATGCCCAACCCCAAAGATAATCCAAAGGCTAAGTCAGATGAAATGAAAATTGTAGACCCATATAAGACTGATTTACATTAGACTATGTGGGCTTTGGATTAGGAAGACTTGATTTTAAACATTGTCACAGTCCTCTTCATCCTGTGGTATCTGGGGGCATGCGTTTAGTTCTTTGAGTTTATTGTTTATTAAATTTTACCTTACAGGATTTATATATGGACATACTCATTCCTTTACAAATAAATCCTCCTACTGTTAAACCATCCTCTTCTCACTGCTTACCTGGAAAGACGATCCAACCCCTCTGCTTCACACTGAACATTTATGGAGTGACTACTTTATGTCAGGCCCTGCCCTCAATGGTTTCTCTCCTTATACCTATCATCTCATGCATTTGTCACAACTTGAGTGACAGACAGTACTCCTCTTTTGCACATGAGGAAAGTCAGGTTGCTTCTCCAATCTCATGCTGGTCAGTGCATACACCAACCCAGACAGTCTTTGAGCTCAAGTCTGTCTTGTGTTTCTGGCCCAGTATTCTTTCTGCTTTCCTCTAGCTGGCTCAGTATAGTAAACCAAGTCCAGAAGCATAACAAATTCCTCCAAATCACATTTTGAAAGCATGATTTTTGGCCAGGTTTTTAAGTTACCTTGCTAAGGACATCTGCTTTGCATGATGAAATAGCACATCGGGGTATGAAAGCAAAGCAGGCAGACAGAAAGAAAGCACAAGGCCTTTTGGGTTCCTCCCACTCACCAGTGACATCCTAAACCCTACCCTGAACCCTCCACCCTCCACCCTGCACCCTCCACCCTGCACAGAGTCCTTTGCTGTCTTCTCCGCATGGTAAGGAATGGTTCATCTCTCAGTGTGCCGCTTAGTGTGACTACTCATTCAGCCTGAGGGACATTTTGCAATCAAATAACAGACCACTCCGCAGCCCCACCTTCTCCTCTTTCTGCTGTCCCCTTTCGGAGAAGTGCTTGAGGAGACTGCAGCCCTGAAAGCCTAGGGAGGAGGTGCTGAATAAGTCTGGGATTGGCAGGAGATCAAGCAAGTGTCAGAGGAACTGGCTTATCTGACAGAATTCTTACTGAGAAGGCAGCAAGCTATTAGTAGGTGTCCTCCTGAGCATCTTGTCTCACCTGCAACGCAGCTCCATCTCCTAGGAGCAAAGTGGGGAGGTCTGCAGAGAACTGGGGGATGTTGTAACACAAGCCAGAGGCTTAAGGACTGTCATCTTTGCTCTGTGTGTGTCTCAGATCCCTCTGGCACAACCCAGCTGCTGTTTGCCCTTTCTTTGGAGAGAAAGCTGGCAGGGGACACTGCAAGTTATTTGTTCTCATTAGTTGGCCCTGCTGGTGAGCGGGTGAGCAACTATTTGTAACCCAAATGCTTAGGGCATTTTGCTGGAACATTATGGGCAGGGGCACATTCCAGGTATCATCTTGTGAGTCTATTAGAGGTTACAGGCACAAGCTCTAAACAACTGTTCTGCTGAAGCATTCGGGAAGCTTGGCTGTTGAAAGTGGGAACAAAACCTAGAAAACCATCTTTATAAAAGGTGTGGAGAAAAGCATTTGTGCAGCCTGTCTGCTCTTCCCCAAAGAACCTGTGAGTCCTTCTAGGCAAGATATGCCCATGTCAGCAGGTAAAGAAATAATGTATTGGTGCATCTTTGTTCAATTTTCAGGGAGAGCAAACAATTGTCCAAAGTACATGCCCGAAGGAACTATGTCAGATATAGAGTCTGCAGGCCTATAGGGCAAGTGCTTGGATTGCAAAGATATAACACATTTCCTCCTGTGGGCTGTTACAGTTAGGATATTACTCTATGTCTCCTACTAAATCATGGGTAGAGCTATTTTATGTGACCACTGTTACACGGAATGGCTTAAGTGAGCTACCAGTTTGGAGGAAGAAAAGAAAATATTGATATTAGGCAGTTTTATGAGAGCATAAATCAAATCCAAAGTTTGAGATAAAGAAAGTAAATTATTTATGGTATGAATTAACTTTGGTGCATTTTTCCTGATTTAACCTGCATGGATACTTCAATTCTTCTGTTTTATTAGCCAGCAATAAAATAGATGATGTATCGTTTAAATTCTCTGCTACTTATGAATTGGAATGAAATGTTTAAAAATTTTTGTGTGGATTGAATCACTTTTCACTATTGTGATCAATATAAATAAAGAAAGGAAAAATAAAGTGCCATTTAATGAAAGTATGGTTTATTCTTATATATGATAGCTTCTGGGTATGCCTCTTGAACTTTAACTTCACTGAAAAAACACCTAAGAATACTTTTTTCTCCAAAACTGTACTTAGTTTTAGGAGGAGGCCTTTCTGTTTTACTTAACATCAGCAAGATAAGTTTGGAAAGTTTCTGATGGGGACCAACTGCTTCCTAACTAATAAATGATGAATAATCTAATTCTAGTCATTTACTGCTTACATGCCCGAAGGAACTATGTCAGTTATAGAGTCTGCAGGCCTGTAGGGCAAGTGCCTATAAGGCATAGTGTGAATGCCTTCTAACCAATGTTGATGACAGCCTGTGTTTTAATTTTGTCTGAAGCTTATTGGTCACCAAATGTAGTCAAGGATGTGCTATTTTGTCAATATTGAGCCAAAAAACAATTAAGCTCATGAAAACATTCTTACTATAATCTGTTCCACTATACTAAACAGGGAAACAAATTGTTTCAGATCACCAGAAATAAACTTGTCACAAAAAGAAAAAGATGTAAGTCCCACAATTTTGGATTGAATGTGAGAATTATCACAGTGGTAACATGTATATCATGTTACATTATAATTGTGTGATTGTAATAGCTAGCCTGTGACCAGTTACTAGATATTATCAAATCCCAGTCATTTTGCCTGCCAAATAGATTTGTAGAAAATTTATATTGAATAAATGAAAAACAAAAGCACAAGAAGTACCTTATGTCAAGATATTTAAATATTCTGACTCAATCTTTAATGTTATCATTCTCACAATGTTTACAGTGAAGAGCATCAATTAACCTATCAACCTCAATTTTTATGAACAGCAAGCATGTAGGTACATAGCTTTGATTATGGTGAAGCTTAAGCTTCTCTCTCTATTTATGTATCTATAACTGTATCTTCTATTTATTTATACCTAGTACCTCAGTTCATGAGCTTAATTCGTTCCACAATGCTGGGCAAGTTTGGCCAAATCCATGTTTGAGCAGAAAAGATGGGCGTGGTCATGTTCCACATGCGATGTGAAGTTCTCAAATGGAAGCAAAATTTTGCCAAATGGTTCTGTTTGGTAACTGGATTGTTTGGGGCAAAAGTGTTCATGAACCAAAGTATTACTGCATATATAATATGTATGGAAATATACATAGAAATGACAAATAGGTATGTGGAGTTATTTGGAGAAAATCCCAGATCGCATTATTGCCAGAGACATGTTATTGGCATTCGTGGCCTCTAATGTGAGTAGCTTCACATGCCCACTTCTAAACCAGTCCCTGAAAAGCAATGGAATGGCAAGATTAGTATAGATTAATCGAAATTCATATCCTTGAGCTGAGGAAGAGCCCAGCTTTCCCTGTGTCCTAAGTTGCCTAGTGCTTGAAGAAAACTAGAGTTCTGTTAATACATTAGAAAGAATTCATTTTGGTTGTAGATTGGAAAACAATCAAAATATTTTGTTGCCATTTTTTCCCTACATAAAAGTTCATGGATAAACAGTATAGCCCAATGACATCATCAGAATCAGGCTTGTCCTGTTCTGCCTAAATATTCACAATATTTGACTTCTGTTATCAAGGTAGCTACTGAAGCTCCAGCCATCACTTTCATGCCACATACAGGAAATGGAAGGAGGTGGCATCCAAGCCCCCTTCTTCTTAAAGACATTGCAAACTCACGAAATTAGTCCACTGGTATCTTACTAGCTAGAACTTTGTTACATAAAGACAAGTAGCTACACGGGAGACTTCAAAATATACTTGGATGCACCCAGCCAAAAACAAAATTGGGCTTGTTGCCGAGGAAGAAGGGGAAAGTGGATGTTGGAGTAAGCAGCTGCCAGACGGTTTTAAGGTGGTAGCCATACTAGGATAGCATAAGTGAAAACAAGGAGAAAAGCAAGGAAAACAGGAAATTTGCGTTGTCCTTGGGCTGGACCACTCAGCTTTATTGTGAGTAATTTTAAGCAGTGAAATAGCCAGCAAAGAAATAGGAAGGAGAGGCAAAAGACATTGTAAATCAGCCAAGTGTAGAACCTGTGTACAGATAATTAGGATCGTGTTTTGCACAGTATCATTTTTTAGCCTTCTTGGAGTACTTTACATATGAAAGGATATTATTTTTCCAAAAACAGAAATGTGAAAGTCAAGGTATGAGTGATCTTTCCACCTGAACCATCTTATAATTAGCAACAAGGACACCTTTGGAAATAGCAAAGTATTACCTGCAAGAGTAAGCTTATTATGAAAAGAGTGAGGTTTTCTCAAAGTAGAGGAAAGAACGAACTGAGGAGCTAATTAGCCACAGAAAGCTCTGTGAAATTTATTGGTAAATTAAGAGTGTATGCGTGTAAAGTCTTATTATAAATGGCAACTTTCTTTCCTGTTTTTTAAAGGTAGCCAATCAAGTTGTTCAAGCTCTGCTCACTCAAAAGGTAGGTCACCTTTTACCTTTATTCTTTTCGAAGTACTTATGTGAATAGACAACAGCTCACATTTGTCGAACTACAAAATTATGATTGATAGATGCAATACTTTCCTATTTATTCACTTAGGCTAAAACCATGTGTGTTTTATGTGGCATATGAGGTAGCAATAATGAATGTCCAATAGAATTGTAAAATTCAGACTCTGGGTAAAGTAATAGCCTTTTAAAAATGAAAGCTCTCCACGTACCCAAATGAGTAAGAGACCTGTCATTTTTATTTAGTGAATGCAGACTTTTAAATGTTGGTGGGTTCTTCTGATGCATTTAGAATGAATGTCCTCTTGGGGACAGCATTAAAAGAAGCCTAAAATTCAGCAAAGGCACTTGTAAGTTAAGGAAGGGATTTCATTTCTCTGAGTCTTAATTTCTTTGCTATAAAGTGGAAATAACAGTTCCCAACCCACAACATTGCTGTGGTTCTATCAAAGGGGGCACATAGAGCATTTCCATTAGGAGGCGGTTTGTGGTAAGTAACAAATAAATGGCAAATGCTGTGCATGAAATTTCTGGACCTCTTTTTTTGCTAGCTCCCCATCCTGCCTGCAGACAATGTAAGACCATGCTACTGGGCAGAGTGGGTAAACTCATATCGTTGTTTGATTGCATTTGGCTAGTTTGGTGAATTTATTGAATGTACCCTAACTGTTGCAATTATACCTCTCAGGCTGAACCATAGGCCTATCAGATTTTGTTTCACCTAGTTTCTCTTTCTGTGAAATGGAGACGTCCTCTCCAAAGGAGATCTCAGATCACATAGAATGTTCGCCAGAATGTAACTAACAAGAGCAAATCTTGCACCATCTTGAATTTTTTATTTCAAAAGAATTTTATCAGTGCTTGACTGGCTCTCATGGAAATACTTAAAATTATTTTAATATATGCTGTACAGATATTGTAATAACATTTTTGCTAGACTTCTTTCCTACTCATTCTGTCAAAATGTCATGTCTCTTTCCACAAATAATTTTAACAGCTTCAGGTTTTACACTAACAATGCATAAATAAAGAGATTTAGGTACACTTATATAGAGTTAGACTTAGGCTCCGCTGTAACAGAGAGGCAAAACAGTGGTGGCTTAAATACTCTAAGACATGATAGCTTTCTCAGATGTAAATTCACAGGGAGTCCAAGGTGGATGTGGTAGCTCTAAGTCCGTAGGGTCCTTGGCTTCTCCAGGGTCTTCTAATAGTCCCAATGAGCTGCTCTTCCTCCCGTCATTTTACCCACATTCTAACAGACAGAAGAAAAGAAAACAAAACAACAGCAGCACTAACAACCAAACAAAGGTAGACTACAAGGAGAGTAAACAGCATGTTCTAGCTGTGGTTTAAGGAAGACGCCACGGCCCTTACTTACATCTCCTTCTAGAGTGGTCGACTGCACAGCCACACCTGTGGAAGCTGGTAAAGAAGTCTTTAGTGTGACTGTGTGCCCAGCTGAAAATTGTTTATCATGTTACTGTAAAAGAAGTGAAAATAAATATTAGCAGGTAACTCACAACTTCTGCCATAACACATTTGAATGCCTTTTCTCTTTCAAAGGCTTTAATTTCTCAATTATTTTCTTCCTGTTAGAAACTGTGCTTATTTTATTATAGAACTAAGGAAGGAAGAGAGCTGATAACAGCTCTGTGTGCAGCTGATGAGGTACTGCTTGTGCCTGTGTCTTTAATTGTGCCTCGGGAAAGAGACAGAGAAGTCATCTGGTACAGTGAAAAAGAAAACAGTACTTTTCAGGTCAGCTACAAAAAAAAATAGTTGCACTACTCCAAGTAATAGCTAGTAAACTGGCAAATCTGCTTTGGCACAGTTAAGTGGTCCAACAGACATGCTACTGTGAGATAGCGTACCTCAGGGACGTGAGGAAGTGGGGAGAGATGCTGGTGATTTTCAGAGCTTCCAAAAGAATCATGTTCTGCCGAAATGTGTGCTTCCTGGGGTTTATAGGGACTGTAAAATTGCTGTAAAAAGACAAAACTTTCTTTTTAATTGAGAACACAATATGGAAAATAAAATGTACCCAAATGCAGATGAGAAAACTAATTCTAGAGGGGGATTCGGTTAGCATAGAGTAAAAGCCAAAATTTTGGATAATTTATCCAAGTCATACATTCATAAAACTTCTTGATGTGAAATTATAGACAAACCTTTCAGCTTTCAAATGTATGATTTTTTTTGCCATGCCTTTAGCTCTTCAGTAGGCAACACAAAATCATTTTCATGGCATGTTATGAATTGGCCCAGACTGGCATCCTGAAGTAAGAGTCTACCACTACTGATTGAGAAAAAAACAATTTTGTTTCTATACACTTTTCATGTCCTCTCATGTGTATATATACTGTCCTGCTCAAGTAATTTAATTTATTGTCAAAGCTTCTGGATTTAATTAAGTGATCTAACTGTATTCCTTTCAGTCAGTAATGCTAAAGTGAAAGTTTACTTTCATTTAAACCTCCAAATCATAGGCTCACATCTACAAATACAAGTAAAATCAATAATTCAGGCTAAACTCTTATTTTGTGTGAAATACATTTTATCATCATTAAATCCATTATATTCTGAAAATGTCACTTTCCTAGAATCTTCAGTGTTTTTGCCATTAACACCAAACTTGGAATCAAACAACTTTTCCTGCAGTAAATTTTCCTTCAAATCAACATGCTCAGTCTTATCTGCATGTTAGTATAGTAACCAGACATTTATATGGTTTTTTTTTTCCTTCACCAAGAAGGAATTGAGCTGATGTAGGATAGAATCTGGTGTACAATCATTCGGATAAAAGCAAAACAATTTTGTAGCTTGAAAGAATTCCAAACTCCTACATATTTCCCTTGTAGGTGAGGCAGTTGAGCCATCTGTGTCCAGTTCTGTAGCAATGGTCTATGTAGAATCTGGTTCCTGAAGGGGCTCTGTTTATATTTACTGGACATTGAAAAGCAGTCACTCCCCCACAGTCAGCACTTAAAATGCACTCAGTCATTTTATTCCTGTTTTAACCCTGTAAGATAGGAATAAGAAGATAATTTTCCAATTTTTCCATTGCTAGGAAGTGGCAGAGCCCACATATGCTTTTACCTGCTTCTCTGTTCTTCCGCCATAGTCAAATTCAATTGCTCACAGGTTTTCTTCTCTGCAAATCTATGGAACAGAAACGGATTCAATGGAATCCCAAGGCTTGAAACCCAACAGTTAGTTATACTTGCAGTTAAATCAGAGGAAGAGCAAGACAGCCAATGGACTTTTTCAAACTTTCAGAAACATTGCTGGCCCTCTCCAGCAAGAATATTCAGGCTCTGAGGTATTTGCAATTCAGCTATAACTGTGGAGTCAAGGTTTCCCAACATCAATCTTATTTGGGACCCTAGACTTTCACCATGGCTAGAAACCTTTGTAAATATGTAACCCTGAGATTGTCAGCTAGTTTTGGTAAGGGTTCTATTCACAGTAATCTCAGAAACTGTTCAGCCATGGCTCGGATTAAAAACAGCTTAAAATGGTAAAAAGGATCAGAACACAGGTCCTGTATCTATAGTCTGCTGTATTCCCATGACCCACTGCCTCTGAATTAAGTATAATGTTATAATATTTTCAGATGATAAAGTCAGATTTAAATAGTTTTCAACAGGACTCCAGGAATAATGTCAGCATATATTCTGCTTTGAACCAATCAGCATTTTCTTGAATTGACTTCAGTCTTAGAGCTGGTACTGGTTTTGCTTTTTACAAGCATGAAATAACTGTACTCCCACAGGAGTTATATAGCAGTGGGTCCAGAATCCTCTTCAGCCCAGCGGCAGTTTACCTGGAGTCCATTATATGCCACCTCTGAGGAAATTATGGTTTGAGATCAGTAAGGTGAATGGAGGCTCTTTCGGCCATTGTATCACCTTGCTCAGTACACTTCCCTTCTCCTTCGGTGGTTATAACGCTAGTTTCTGCCTCCAGCTCCATCGTGACATGCACATTGCAAGGATAACAGATCTGGCTGTTTTCCTAAACCCAAAGCCCATTGTACTTTCTTGAAAATGATCAAATCTTTGATATTATTTCCCATGGAAAAATTAAACATCATTTTCCCTTTTAGGGCAGAAAATACAACCTTGTATTTTCAGTTAGGTCCGTCTCTCCAGGCCTGAGACATAGTTAGGGAGTCAGAGAAGAAAAAAGGTTATGAGAGAGGACAGATGATCTAGCCTCTGCCTCAAGCCATGACCTCAGATTGTGGCATCTAAATGAGAAAATTACTTCATTTCTACAGCTTTACTGGGGAGGCTATTCTAGGTCTTGCCCCTATAACTCACAGAGTCAGGATACTTGCTCTGGTACCCAGCCTAAGTATTTCATCTGCTGCTTTATGTTGGTGGCTTCCTCTAGAGAGCACAGAAGCAAAGACAGCCAGCTGCCACCTCTTTCCAGCCATCACAGTAGCAGTCAAAGTTATTTTCCCTCTGAGTCCATTCTAATTATGTTTGTGTGGACATAGGGGTGCACGTGGGATGGAAAACATTGGGCATCAATGACTGTCCACTGCTTGAGTGAACATAGTAGACTATCAGAAACAGCGCAAGCAATTCTGGACTGTCTACAAGTTTTCAGACCAGCTGGCTGAGCCCATATTGATGATCTGAGTTCTTTCAGAGTTGTCGTGTTGTGTTCCCACTCGTGAACTTTTACCATGCTGTAGTGGATTCGTAACTGGTGGTCAACTTAACACCAGCTGAATTAAACCAGCATGTTGCTGAGTGTAGATGGCCCACCTGAGGAAAATGGAGAGGAATAGCATGGCATTGTGGGTTCTCTTATGTTGCTGTTTGGAGGTGCTGGTTCTCCTGGAGGAGCTTGTCATGCTGGCTTCCCTGATGTAAATTCAACCATTATCATCGGAGGAGCTAAGGACCTTGTTGCTGAGAATGGCTGCGGTTCACTTTGGGGGAGCTGTGGTCCTTATTTGAGCATTGCTTCTTGGCTCCAGTGTAGAACCCTCAACCTACTGGCACAGATCCTTCACCCCGCTGGCATAGACTTTCTAGCTCCAACTGCTAATCTTTGGACCTTCCCAGTGCAGATCCATGTGATAGACTTGCATGAGTCATTGCTGTGGGCTCTAGACCCCCAGTTGGACTCGCGGGAGGCATTGTGATGGGCTCTAGGTCTTCAGCTGGCCTCATGCAGAACACTGCTCTGGGATCCAGGCCCTCAGCTGGATTTTCTAGGTCTTTAACGTTGTGGACCGATTTCCTGCACTGTCTTGTATTTAAGTCTGGGTGGCCATCATAAAATAATATTATAAATTCTGTGTCCAGATTGTGATTGTTCTCCTTGCAACCCCTGACTCCAACCCCTGCCTTAAGTAATAGTACTGATCATGGAATTTTTTCTTTTGTTTTATTATTTTAACCATTTGAAGAACTCTTTGACATTTTCCTTGGTTTTGCCTCTTAAAATTGCGAGTGCTATTACTTTTAGGTTCCCCTTTTCCTTACAAATCCACCCCTATATGTTTCTATTTCCATGTCTTTTACCTGCAGATGAGAATGATTGTGTTTTCCCAACCAATAGATACTATTATCTACCTCACAGTCAAGTTTTATTAATTACTTAATTAGTAGTAGTGAAAACAATTAGTGTTTGGGAACAGAGAGTGCCATTCACATGCTAAGAGCAAAAATTAGCATAGTGAGGGAGGCAGAGATTGAATTCTAAAGAAAGCAAATTCACCCTTTTAATTTGTGTAAGGTGCGACCTCAGGATGCCCTGTACCAATTGAGTCAGAACAAATGTGCACTCCTGTTTCCACCCTTCGGGGTCTTGTTCCCAGAAGTCCCACTCAAACATGATATTCCTGTGCTCTGCCCTATGCTGTAGGACACAAACCAGTGAAAAGCATCCTATGCATGAACTCTCATTTAACTAAAACAGGCAAGGAAGATACAGACTGCAGTGAGCCATATCGTGGCCTGTTTCTTTGCCCCCTTTAAATAGAGTTAATACCTTCAGAATATGGTAGTACATACTCACCCATAACTTAGCAACTAGACTTTTCTAGCTTCACAGGGGCTTGATACAAGGTTATGGCACAAACCCACTCACTTCTGTGACTGCCATTTAGATGCTTGGTGTCAGAGCTATTATTGTTGCTTTCCCTAGCTTACAAGCCTTAACTAAAGCCTACAGCTGCTCCACATCAAAATACAGAGAGAGTTCCACAAAAGTGTTGAGAAATGAGGACTTTTCATCACACCAATCACTACAGAACACAATTCGTCTTCATCATCCTTTCTAGCAAAATAATTGCAAATCTGTATTAAGCTCCTGCTCTATGTGGTACAGTGCCAGATGATGGAATGCAAAGGATGTTAAGAGCTGTATGTTTCTGTAGTTGCTTATATTGAAATCTTCTTGAGCCATTCTATGGAAGGATGTAATATGCAGTTGAAAAGTTAAGTCTGAGGGACAAATAATGAAATCCATACCAATTAGGGTATGCTAAACATTGTAGAGGAGGCCTTGAGGGCTCAGTGGAGTTTGGGGAAGGGAGCAGACTCTGGGGGATGCCGAGGAAGGTGGCAGAGTGGTAATAAAGCTTGAATTGAGATTCAGCCATTTGGCCAAACATGGTCTGCAAGAAGGCAGTGGGTTAGAAGGAAAAATGGTGGTGGCAGAGGAAAGAGACCAGCAGAAATGCAGAGCTTTCACAAACAGCAAGCAGACCTTGGTTCCCTGTACTGTGAAAGCAGAATATATTTTCAGGACATTGGGAAATAGTGAAAGACAAAATTTTGAAATACAGAAAAGGGTTAGCTTCTGAAGAACCTTTAGTTGAGGCCTTATTCTACTGGAGCAAAGAGAATGGAAACATGTAAATACCACCTGTATCTTTATTGTAAGTGAGATGGAAAGGTAGTAACTTGGCCTTCCAGAAAATTCTCAAGCTCCTGGGTATCAACTCTTGAGAGTGGTCTGTCCTGTGGCCAAATCATTCAAAAGAGCTGCTCCAGGCCTCAAGTATAAGACTCAGCACCACAAAGCAAACAAAAAACTTTGCTGCAAAATGCTGCTGAGCTGGGCCGTTTATACTTCTTCCCTGGCATGAAGACCAAAACACCCCAGAAGACACAGAAATCCAGTGACTAAGAGGACAGGTGGGTTACAGGTGGCCTTTTAAAAACCTTCACTTCATTTACCCCTTCCCTACTAAATGCATCACTGATTCTATTAGCCATAGTGCTGAGAATCTCAACTCGTTTCCACAAATGAAATCGAAAGACTCCATCAAAAGTGATCGTTTCTTTAGTTCATCAAATCTCTATTCATTGCAAAAACATTGTTGTCCTTGTGGTTTGTACTTTATGATTGCTTTTATGAAGACAGTGAAAAGGCAAAATATATAGGTAGAAACTTAAATTGACTTTATATCACTAAGATTTACCATCTTCAAAAATAGCATGGTACATTAATGCATTTCTGATTTCAAGGTGCTTCTCTTTAAATTGGTCTTCCCTGCACATAATAATTCTATCAGACAATGGTCTGTGGAAGAAAATGTTATTCATGATTTATTTCTGGGGACTTTGAAAAATAAAAATACTGTTTTTTTACTAATGTATCTGAAATATACATAAAATATGGTTATAATATGCAAAGATGTCTTTTAGTTATAGACATTTTTCCCTTTCAATGTGCTTGTTGTAGGATCTAAGGGAGGAATGTGTAAAATTGAAAACAAGAGTGTTTGATTTGGAACAACAGAACCGAACGCTAAGTATCCTATTCCAACAGCGAGTCAGACCAACTTCTGATCTGCTCCTCCAGGTATGTGTTTATGGGGAAAACAATCTTTGCTGATAAAATGCTATTGATGGGAAGTAACTTAAGTTCAAAAATTGCCAACACCTCTAGAGACAAGGCATATGGTATCAAAATCCCAATTCTTTCCTGTCTCAGGAGATATCATTAAAATTGAATGTCTCCTAAATTCTTCACTTTTTTTAAGGCAATGCTAACAAGGAACGCACAGGCAATAGGACATTCAGAGGGTATTCTTCAGTAAAATAAGTGGAATCCTGGAACACAGTTAGGAAATAATTGATTGTGCATTCTGTGGTAAGTAGCAAAGAGTTTTATGGAATGCCAAAGCATTTTTTTTTAAGTTCAGATTCTCTAGAATCTAAAATACACCTTGAGTGTGTTTTTCTGTCACATCTCTCTCTATGCAGAGTTCCCAGGATTCTGTGGTATTATTTTTACAGATCTGCTTTGTCCAGAATGCTCCAGCTGTACTCTTTCTCCACTTGCCTTCATAACATGGAAAGCTGTGGAAAGCCAAATCATTAGCATCATTTTGAAGCTGTCCCTGACAAAGCGCTAGAGAATAGTGTCACGACAGGGAAGCCCAGGAACTCTGGTAGAGGAAGCTGCAGGGCTGACCTTTAACTATTTCCCATCTTTTTGATCCATTAATGTGCATATTTGCTCAGACGAGATCCCAAGGGCTTTGCTCAGAGCTTTCAGGGCTAAACTGTCAAAGGGTGCATTGAGGTTTTAGGGGACAGTATCAGTGTACAAAGGGTAACCCACAGCTACTTGGTCTAATTGGCTGACAGGAAGGTCCTCCAACCTCTGATCATCTAGACCTCACTGTCCAGCACTAGAACCACCAGCTATGTAGGGCTCATTTGAGTTTTTATTTTCAAATTTTGTATTAAATTAAAACTAAGTTCTTAAATCCAACTGGCTACATTGTAAGTATTCAGAAGCCTCATGTGACCAGCAGCTACTATATTGGACAATACAAAAGTAGAACATTTCCATCATCATAGAAAGCTCTACTGGACAGTATTTTTCCAAATGGCTAAGACTGTGTTGCTAATTTACCCTCTGAATTTTAGCATAAACATCTTAAGACTCCTCAGAGATATAATGGAAAATTGCAATTCATTTCAGAGAAAGCAAGATGTTTGGTAAAGCTGAGCATCAAAATGTAATTTGCCCCCCAAATTAAAATAAAACAGCTCTCTGAATTACAAAATAGATCTCATCTCTTAAATTAATTTCCTCTCCGCTTTATCTGTTGAAGTATAATTCATAATTTATAACTCAAAAACTGTGGTAGGGGAAAGAGAGAAGTCATTTATCTCTATTCTGTTTCCTGGCCCCAGACACAATAAATGTTTGTCATAGGGGATCTTGGTTTATAAAAAGTCTTGTTTCTTGTGCAATCTCATAATCAAGATCCAGTATTAAAATTACTTTTAACAGCTGTTGCATGTTTATGAGTTTTTCTGTTTTTCCTGTTTTAACTAGAGGCTTTTCTAGAACAGTATTTGAGGAGCTGCATTCCCTATTTATGAATCATGATAGTTTATTTGCATAGTAAACACATGTGCTGTAGATATTTAAGGTTTTTCATTGGCTGTTACACATTTCTTAAATCCATGTTCAAGGGACAGGGGATGTGTATGCTAGCAACAGAACTCAGTATTTATTCATTGCATGTTTTCAGTCAACAGATATTCATCTCTAAATAATTTTCACTAGAATTGGGAGCCATTCTAATTTGAATAGTATTCATCAAAGATAGGTTGTTAATAGTTCTGTGAAAGAGAATGAGTCAAGAAAGTGTGGGGCCTGCCATCTAATATCTTAGAGTTCACATCACACAGAGAGGAAGTTGCTGGGTTTTCATTTGGTTTGTTAATTATGCCACTCATAAATTTTCATTTTCAGGTGATTCTTTTGTTTTAATTGAGAAAGAAAAATATACCATGGAGCTAAACGGAAACCATTCTGAGCTTGGTTCACAGCTCTGGATACTCAGTAGTTATTTGTCGAATGGACTAATGAGAAAATGAAAAATATAGTATTCTAGAAGTCAGAGCATTATTTTTGTTAGCTTGTGTAAACCCTTTGTGCACTCTTCTGAAGTTTTCCTATCTTACATGGTCTCTGAAGCCTCAGCCTGTGCAGAGGTGGAGGTGGGCTGCAACAAATTCACCATTCTGCCCTTTGGCACAAATATTATGAGCCCTGTGGTTGCTGCTCATGGACTCCTTATTCAGCACTGGAGATTTCTAGGTAGATTTCTTTGTGTTGCAGAAAACTGGATTAGTGGTTATCTTCTGAGCACAGGCCAATGACTCTAGTCTGAAGTAGTCACCTGAAAAGAAATATATAACTATTTTCAAACTCATTGTGATTTTAGTAAATAAATTGTAAATAGCATACAAGAAAATAAATTATAAGTAACAGTCAACTTACTACCCCAAAATAGGGACCAAGAGGTTATATAGATGTCACTTAGTAAACCTTTGAATAGAAGAAACAAAAGGAAAAACTGTAAGGATTAGCTGATAGATTATAGTAACTTATAGAGAGTCAAGTGGGCTGGCACACTGGTGCACACCTGTAGTCCCAGCCCCCGGGAGACGGAGGTCAGAGGATCTCTGAACCCAGGAGTTTGAGACCAGCCTAGGCTTGATAAGGAGTTCCTGTGTCAAGAACAAAAACAAGAACAACAACAACAAAGGGAGCTGGGTCCTTCATGGGGATGGGAAGGAGGCTTAACCTTAAAATTAAAATCTTGAGATTGGCAATAAACCTTTCTATTGATTCCAGTTTCTGAAATGGTATCTCTGGGAGAATGGGTAATAACAAATCATATCAAGGACTTTCCTCTAAAATCAGCAATTTGACCTAAATTCTAAAAAAATCTAGAAACCAGTAGAGTAAATAAAATCCTAAAGTGATATTGCTACCAGGACTAGAGTCTTTAACCAATCTTATCCAAACCTACTTAGCCAGATTAAGCAATGCCTCCCATTTCCTCTCATAAATCATACTGTACACCTTCAACTTCATAAATGTTGACAATCAGAAAAGGCCTCTCTACTAAGTGTACTCATTTGTCTTACCAGTTGGGTTGAATGCTTAGCAGAAATGAAGTATGTGTTTGTAACTCAGTTCATTTGTGTGAGGAATGCTTAAAATGGCAATTCTGTGATTTTAAAAATTAATGCCATTTTATCCATATTATATAAATCAATGAACTATCATGCAAAATGAAAATTGTTTCTCTAAAAGTGTTTCTAAAGCTTGTATAAATGCGAGTAGCTGAAAAAAACAATGTGATTAAATTAAATGTACATCTCTAACAGTAAAAAGAGTGTGGGAGCCTGTGGATTGTATTAAATGTAGAGGAATTCTGCATGCAAACTGCTCCTTAACAGTTTCAACGGAAAAATCTAGTAATAAGATCTCTAGGGAATGAAGCAGTCTTGACCCTACCAGAAATATTACTGGACAAATGCATAGTACTGCCTATGTGACAGATGCTGCTCTACAGCATTTACTGCATTTTCCAGTTTAATCTATTGCAATCCTATGAGATAGGACGGTTGATATTGCACTCATTTTACAAATAGGGACACAGACATAGAGACGCTAAGTCACATGGCTAGTATTGGCACAGGGTAAGTATTAAATCTGAAAATCTAGTAACATCACATCTGTCCCCTCCCTACTTCCCCGCTTCCATTCAGTACTCCTTATGCAAGGAGCATAATGTGCAACATGACCATTTTTTGGCTGATGGCTCTGACATTTTGATGAACTGTGATCAACTCAGATCAGAGGCTTCTGCAGTACAATCACAATCAGCACTTACACACTTCCCAAAGGTTCTTGGTACATGGGGTCTAAGATTTTACCCACTCCTACATTTCTTTGTCTTTTCTGCCTTTGGATACCTATGCTACTATCTTGATAATCTTGATTATTATTCTCATATTTTCAACTTATAACAGTTCTTTTTTTCTGATCTGACATTTCAAAGGATCCTGCCCCCCCATATGCATGGACCAAGATGGAAAGAAACAAATGTTATAGTGTAGATTATGCACATAAACAGTAAGGTGTCTGACAGCTTAGCACAAAGATGCAAATATATGCTGTCACATCTTACAGTACTGATGTTGTGTTTTGTGCTAGTGATTTGTTTTATATTATTAATCAGATAAAAAGGGAAGGTATAAATTGCTGCAAATTTCTGAATTCTACTTGTTCCATTTTTTTCCCTCTTCCTCTCTTTTTCTAAATCTTTATTTTCAGGGTGTAAATGTATGCATAAGTCTGAGTTGGCAGGGTACTTCACAATCACCTCTCCACAGTTAACACATTCACTCTCAGAAATCTAGCCTACTTCTGTCATATGTTGGGGTCTTCCAAGGTCATGCAGGTCCTCACTGAACTTTCTTTTTTCTGGTGTTCATAACAGACCTGGGATCCGTGCCATACAAGTGTATAGTCCATGTCCTGTGTAGAATTAGGGAATTCTCGCCTCTCATGTCAGTGAAAGTCATCCAGTGCAACCCAAGTAACTTGTTAAGTTTTCATTTCAACTCAGCAGTAATCCCTTTGTGGGCAAGACTGAATGTTGCTTTCCCCCTTCCGCAGATTTTGTCACTTTTGATAATACATATAATCAGTCCTTACTTGTTAATGGCTTAAACCTTCATTGTATGCTTTTTCTGGAATTTAATTTTGTAGAAGGAGATTCTAACCCCAAGAAGATTTTAATCTTCTTGGAGAAAATTTGTGTCTTTTTCTGTCTGCTTAGGTGTATTTTTGTGTCAACACCCTGCACCTGAATGCCTAATTCATATGTTTTAAGTTATTTCTTCTGATAAGCAGGGACTCGCAAGCATTCATACTATTTGCCATCTTAGCAGTTGCCAGTATACAGTAAGCACCACAGAGACTGCCAGGAACTGAGCATATAAGTGGAAAGCCAAAGCAGGACCTTTTCCAGGATGTTTGGTCATTCAGAAAAATTAGAAAATGTTAGCCATGTTATACAATTCTTAATGCATATACTTTGATTTTAAAGGGTATATATATAATTGCCTTTAGAGTGATTTCAAATATGCAGGTATGTGCTTGATGTAAGATGAAAACAAGCAACCATCATTAAGAAAGCATTGCAGTAACATAAACCATATGACAGGGTAGAGGAGTGAAGGCTATGGTAAGGTGGTTCAGTGGTTCTTGAGTTTGTGCAATGGAAATTTCTCGTTCTTATCCACCAGGGCTTCTCTTGAACCACAATCTAAGAAAGAGTAAGGAAAAGAGGCAAGAAAATCCACACAAGCTTGGAGCATCTGACTGGCTTCCCACATTGCTGGGACATAAATTTGTTTTCTAAGTTCTGAAATTGATCAGTTCTTCCTCTTGGCTATTCCTGTGCCAACTATGCAGGTGCCAACAGCTCTGCCCTGCAAACCTGATGTCTAATTTAGAAAGTTCCCCAGGGTAAGAGGAGGAGCATCATCAAGGTGCTACAGGGTCAGTGAATAACTCCAGGATTCAAATGGTAGAATATCCACCGGCAGTAAATCTGCCATCCTGCGTCATCAGAGCGTGTTGGTAGCTTCATTGTGAGCATCAGTCAGACCTAGAAACATATGGAGAATATGCAGTAGGGCTTCTGTCGTACCACTAAGAACTGGAAATGATATTAACTTGTCAGAAGTATAGGAAATGGCCCCTCTGAGATGTAAGATATTTTGAAAGATCACGTGATTCCTGCAGAAGAATCATGATGAGATGTTACACATATGTTGGTTTGGGATCAAGTAGGAGCAGCACAGAGAATGAAAAAGAATCTTCAGAGTCATGATAGGAAGTAAATTTTTACTTTACATGCTATGTCCAAGACCCTCTATAGACTCACTTCCCTCTTATAGCTTCCTTTTTCTTTGTTTCCCAACACAAATTCTTTGCTCTAGTAAAGCAGAAATAGTTTCACTCCACAGAGCATGACATAGGTTTTCTTTCAGCTGTTCCATTTTGTATATTGTATTAGTCAGCTTTCCTATTGCTGGAACTCGATATCTAACACCCACCGGGTAAAGGAGGAGAAGCTACATTTAGCTCATATTTTCAGGGGATTCAGTCCATGACCCACAGGCTCCAAGGTAGGAACATTGTGACAGAAGGGCATGTCAGAGCAGAGCTGCTTAGTTTATGGCTACTAGAAAGCAGAACAGGGGAATAATGCCAAAAATGGAAGAGGCAAGTGTCCAAATATAATACGCAAGTTCATGCTTCCATAACCCCCAGATACCCAGAAGTATGCTTTCCCAATCCCCTGGGCAGCTCATAAGCCAATCAAGTTGATATAATCAGCCTTAACTGTCACATCCTTCCCTATGTTAACTTGATACCCAAATGTATCTCCTTAAGCCATACATAATCCCTAAATAAAAATCAATGTCATAATTCCACCTACCATGATACATAACCAGTATACAACTGAAAATGTAGTAATCCCTTCCCTGAAGTCTGAACAGTTCCTGCATTTATCAAAAGTCCAAGTCAAATTTATTTCTGAGACTCTAGGAAAACTCTTAGCTATAAACCTCTATTTAAAAAAAAGTCACACAATAGCACAGTGTAAATAGCCCCATTCCAAAAGGGAGGAATGAGGGTAGGAAACAATCAAACAGAAGTAAGGTCAAAATGGAGCAGGGAAACCGTTAAGTCTTGTAGTTCCATATTTGACATGTACAACACATGGTGCTCAGATGTGAGTTCCTGAGAGTGTAGGTGGCTCCTGTGGCCTTGTTGGTAGTAGCCCATGTCATCTCTCTTTCTCTCATGCTGGCTCCACTCTTAGATTATAGCTTTTCTTGGCATACATGCTACATTTCTGGTGTCTCCTGACTTCCTGGCATCTTCACTGCATCTTTGGCTTCATGCTCATAGCTTCACACACTGCCTTCTCAGGGCCTCCTTATCTGGCATTCCCAAGGCTTCCTTTGAAATCTGGATGGAATCTTCGCTGATCTCACAACTCTTACATTCTGCATTCTAATAAAGCCAGTGTTGCATGATCAATGCCAGGGTCTACTGCGAGCTCAAGCAGTAGCTGAGCCCCCTTGGAATGCCTTTAATGATTTCTGAATGTTTGGATGGCTGAGCAGACTGAAATTTTGAGGAGCCAATTTCATAAGAGGCCCTTCTTGACCGGGCATCCCAGGGACTCTTTTCAACTGAAAGATTTATACCTTTGCATCCTCAAGCCTGTGATGTGTAGTCTTGCTGATTTCTGGCATGCCTTCAAGTTTTTCCTTACCCATGTAAAAAGTATTTTTTTAATGGTACTAATTTCTTTAGCAGCCATACCTCCTATGGCTCTTAACTTCACATATAGTTCTGTACAGGTCAAAATTTAAGTTTAGAACTTTTCTTCTTTGCTTTTCACTTCTAGTTATCAATATATACCTGGCTAAAAGCAGCAGTACCAATGCCACAGCCTAAATGTTGGACTGCCTTGTAATTTCCTTTGCCAGGCTAATTAGTCCACTGCTCTTAGTCTTAGTCTTCCACAGAGTATCAGGACATAGGCAAAATGCAGATAGATTTTTTTTTGTCAAAATATAATACACATGACCTCTAGTCCAACTGCGAGGAAAGATCTTGTTGCCAAATGAAACCCCTTGAGCCTGGCCTTTACTCTTTAGAGTTCTACCAGCATTCTGGTCCTTTGTACTCTGACCAGAATCCTCCATCAAGCTCCACCTACAGTATTCTAGCCTTCTCCAGCTTGCTTCTTCAAACACGTTCCACAAGACAGTTACAAAGACTTCTAAGCCACATGATAAGGTACAATCACAGAAATGGCCTCACTTCTGTGATACAGATTTTCCATATTAGTCACATTTTCTTTTGCTAGACACAATACACAAACACCCACAATTTAAAGGAAGAGAGGTTTCATTTGGCTCACATTTCAAAGGGATTCAGCCCATGGTCAGCTTGCTTCAAGGCAAAAAACATCATAGCAGAAGGGTATGGTAGAGCAAAATGGTGGCAGAGAATCAGAGCCGAGGAACAGTACCTGCCAAGAAAAAGATGGAAGGGATCACATATAGTCCCTAACACTCACCAAGGCACATCTAGAAGTGTGCTCCACCAATCCCCTGGGCAGTTCCTAAGCCAATCAGATTTTACCATCAAGCCAGTCAAGCTTTAGAATCACAGATATCATTTCTATATCCACAATGCTACCACAACCCGATTCATCCTAACCCTGCCATGACTCTGGGAACACAGAAAGTATGTCAGTGCTGGGAAGTTAGTGGAGAAATGGGTTTCCTACAAACCCTCTGGTTTGTAAGCCCAAAATCAAAATGTTGTATAGAAGACATGTGGAATTTTGCAGAGGCAGGGGGAAAAGAAGAAGACTCTTAACTCTGGAGAGATGGCAGGGGAAACCATCTTACAGCACAAAGTCTGGGTGTACCAGAGAGAGTATAAATGCCAGCCCAAACCCCCTTGCAAAGGTCTGAGAGGCTATCCCTCTTTCTTCCTGTCTTTCTCCTTAGCCATATGCTCTGGAAATGCTCTTGGAGTACAAGGAGAGCATTTTTCCTTCCTCCCTCAATCTCCTACACACATTTTACTAAGCCCTAGCCTCAGGTAATACATTGCTTTGCATGCTTTTTTCTTATATGTTTGCTCTTTGTTTCAAAAGCAATGGAGGGTTGTGTGTTTTTTGTTTTTACAAGATGACTCCATGCATCATGACTAAGTGGTGTTTGATGACTAGCTCACTATCAGCATTGTTGTTGGACATGCACGTGGCATGTTAGAAGGAAACCAAGGTGTGATTTCTACTCTACTTCATTTCATCAACCTTTATTTTCTTTGGGACAGGGACTTTGTTCCATTGACCTCTGAAGTCTCCCAATATATAACGTGAACAAAAGTGAGCCTCAATAAATTTTGGGTGACTTAATGATTAAGTGAATGTATGAGAAAAACTTGCATGAGAGAAGAGAAAAGAGGGCTTCATACATGAAGTGACTGCAAGAGAGAAAATAGAAGACAGGAATGAGGGTAGTCCTTGGGGCACAGTGTTTCTAAGATATAAAAAAAGTAGTCTTTCGAGTACTGTGTTGGCCAATGTCAAAATGGTTAAGGGAAATTATTCCTCCTGTTAAATGAGTTCTTGGATTTTTGTTTTGTTTGCAGTTGTTAGTGTTGTTTATTCTGGTTTCGTTTTAGTTTTTGCCTTTTTCTTATCTGTTGTTGCCAGTGAGACCCTGGACATGCATTCCATCTTGGAATTGTTGATTCTCAATAGCTGTAGGGAATGATACGCCTTTGGCCAGACCGATGGTGTTTCTATTATTGTTCCATGGGTATGAGATTTTTATCTCCCTCATACCAATCAGTTTCCTGCTGAGTTTTATGTTACTTCATGGAAGGCACCTGATTTCCTGCTCTTTGTAGCCTCATAATATATGTTAAATCCTTTCCATAGCACATTGCTGGCTCCAAATAAACCATCCTCGCACTGGAACAGTGGAAGCTGTTCCACCCTGTGATGGAATAGATGCTTCCGGGAGCTGAGGAAGGTAAAGCAGGAGACAAAGGAGGCCTTGTGCTTTGCTCCCAGCTCCAGTCCATTGTGGCCACACAAGAATGCTGGCTAGACATTGTTGTAGCTTTAGAAATTTAAGAGGTTAGAAAGAGAGAGTTTTGAGTGCACCTTCTCAAATTTTAAACGTTGACTGATACCTGATTCAACTGTTTCATAACACTGAGGAAAATCAATAAAACATCTGTGGGCCAGAATTGGCTGCAATCTACTTTTCTGCTCCAGCAATGGTGCATTTTTCACTTAAAGCATGCTCAGAACTCCTGGCACAAGGATTCACAATCATGGTCATAGTACAGCCAACATGTATTACTTCATCATTGTAACTAAAATTCATTGAGTCCATGCTATGTGCTTGGCACTTGGAAAGCTCCCGAGGACACAGATGTTCAAGACACAGTTTCAGACCTGAAGAGGTTATCATTTAATAAGGAGACAGGTAATATGAGCAAACAGTTCTACAGTAGATTAGTAAGTTCAACTGAAACAAGTACCATCAGAAGAAAGGGATGAACATGAGAAGACCAGGAAGCCTTTCAGGTGGTGGCTGCTGAACTGCACTTTGAAGGAGAAGTAGGAATTTATCAAGACAACAAGCTTCTAAAAAGCAATTTGTGGACTCAGTTCAGAACTAATGTTAATACTGGGGTATATTCACATTAATCCCTGGTCCTGCCTATAAAATAATGATGATTTTTATCCACATTCTGTATTGATTGGCCTTCCCAAACTCTTCCAACAATATCCAGTTAGCTCTCTGAGCTCTGTAGGAAAACAAAACCCATGAGAAGCATTGTGCTTGTTGAAATCTCTTGTCACTGCGACCTTCAAAAACAATTCTGTCTTATTCTTTATCTGAGGAGGAGTCTATTTAAGCTGAATTAAGAAATTGATGAAAAATGACAAGCTCTCTGTGTCTAAGGATTTTTTTAAAGAATTTTTAACACTAGATGTAGTTTCAAACCCAGAACATAAATCAACATTATATTGTAAGAGACTTTCTGGTTCAAATGTAAATTCAGGAAATGTAATTTGTAGCATACACTATTCAGCCTGTATTTTTTTTTCATATTTCAAACACATAACAAAACCTGATTATCCTGGATTTAGTAAATTTCATGCAGTAAATGTTTATCACAGAAACTTTAAATTTTCCCTTGTAGAAATTGTTATTAAGCATTATATTTTCATGAATTTTGGATAAATGTGAAGATCTGGAAATGCAAGGGGCAGAAAGTACGGAGAAAGAAATGGTGATGTTTACCTGGGGATTTGATTATGCAGATTAGAGCATTAATTTCTTGGCACTGGAAGTTGCAGAATGTCCATCGCCATCAGTAGATGTCACACCAGGGAAATCTTATTCCAGGCTAGAGAAGATTAAGTAACCCAAATTCTGACATGAGAGACCAGTGTTTCCAGGAGTGAAAAGCAATCTTGGCTTTGGTCTATCACCTCTTTTACCAAGGGGGTACACTTGTCTCAGAGCTGCCCTTACACAGTCAGGAGCCACTTTGTGGGACCAGGCAGTCATTTAAAATGTGCTGCAAGTCTCCAAGAGACTCTGAAATGAGTCTTGAATTTGTCAGGCTAAAGGGAAGATGATTATCATCCCAGTCCCATAGTTCATGCAGGTTAGGTACCAAGGAGGCAAATAGAAGTATCCAGGATGTCTTGGAAAAGCCCACTTGGAAAGCCTGAGACCCCTTTGTAGCGAGAACTTCAACACACTGCTGAAGCCCCACACTGCTTGGAGTGGTCAAACCTGAGACAGTGAGATGAGCCCTGATTATGCCTGGTCAGCTATACCCACGTAGAGCTTTGCTAAGACAGGGCCTGTGGTAGCTCCCCATGTGATGAGAGGATGGGGATAAATATTCCCAGGGTAAAATGCTCTCAGATTCTGATGCCATTAGTGTATAATCTGTGCCCAGTTGTACCAGAACAGTTGGGACTGGTTCCAAAGGAAAGGACACTTCCAATTCCCAACTACTACCACATTCCCAAGCAGACATAAGCCCACATCAAGTATTCTAAAACCCTGATGGAAATCACTGAACAGGTGAGGTGGTAGGCCCCTCTTGTGAGGCTGGCAGATGTAGGAAATACTTTCAACTCTCTTGCTTATAAGGCCCATCTTTATCCAGCTGTACTCTTGCTGCCTTTTCTTCCTTAAAGCAGTTTGTATTTCTTACCTGAGTCTTTTTTTGACAAACACTGCTAGTCTTCTATCTGAAATCAACAGCTAAAATAATGCCTCATTTTTCTGTAAAAGTCTGAAATATCATTCACCTTCATGGAGGCTTACTAGCATGAGGGACACGTCTCTGTATGTCACAGACCTTTGATGCACTTTTGACTCACTAGTAACCTGGAAAAGGCCACGTAAATACTACCTCCTGCCATATGTTGTGGCTAATAATTCTCTACCTTGTGAAGCCTCACAAGTAGTAATGTAGAAGGACCAGGAGGGTTCTTACTGTGAAGTGAAGTAGAAGGGGCAACAGAACTCATGCAGAGGGTCTGTTGGAGAAGTAGTCCACGTGTTTATCACCTTAACATATACTGTTTTGAGGCAGAAAGGTGTTTCTCTGAACTGGGTAGGGTAAGGGCCAGCTACAGTGTTTTACAAATGGGTATCCAGCAGTTACATTAATAAAACTTTGAGGTCGCTTCATACCTTGTTAGTAAACAGAAATCATCTTACTGAATCCTTACAAGAGGCCTGGGGTTTTACTCCTTTTTTATAGCTAGGAGGATAAAGCCCATAGAGGCCACTGTTGCTACCTCTTAGCCAGGTTCTTCTGGCTCACAGCTTCCAGCCTGAAGTGCCCACCGCCTTCCATTATCACCTTCATTGCCTTTCCGGGCCTGCATGTGGAAAGTATATTGCGGTAGCTTTCAGCAAATCAACCAATTAAAAGGCATTTAAGGGTCTGTTTGGACTTGGCAATGGACAACACTTTAGCCAAATCAAGTTAAATATATTTGGTTGGTGTCCTAATAATGTGAGTTATAGACAACACCACTATGAGCATAGTAGATGTTTCCCTGAGTAAGAATGTGAATCTAATAACCTAGTAATATGATCAAAACACTCGCCCTTGAAATGTTTATTCCAAGGAATAATAGAATCATAGAATATTGTGTCTCCAACTTTCAAGATCAGATAATCAGCTCCTTACCTTCACTATTGAATACTGTGATTGATCTGTTGCTTGGTACAAGACTGGACTGTGTGTTCAGCATAGAGTGGTCACTGGAATCCAGGCATCCTGATGCCCAGAATTATGTCCTTGTTATGCCATGGGGTAATAAACTTGAATTTACCTGAATTAAGCAAGAGGGAAACTCAGCATGAAAAATGTACTTTCTGCCTAATGAGTGACTTTGGGAAATATGCAGACAGAGTGACTGAACACAGTGAACTCTGCCAAGACACACTGGAGAAACCCAGAGAGGTAGGACTTGAAAAGCACTCAGCGTGTGGAGAAGCAGGAAGGTGCCAGAGATCTGGGAGCCCGGCTCCGAATACCTTCTCTGCTTCAGTTTGGCTGGATGAGTTCTTCAAACTTTAATTTCCCATCTGAACAAATCAAGCAATGGAAAAGTTTCTGAAGTGCTTAACATAATGACTGTCACCACAGCTGAAGTAAATAAATGCTGCAGTCCTATCCTTTCTCTTCCTCTGGGAGGACTGCGATCTGTGCCCAGCAGCAGGGGAACAGGTAAGCACAGCAGGCAACTCAGTTACTCAGCAGGGATATTTCTGAGAAGCTGTTGCCTGAGGGAAGTAGGTAATGGGCCCAAAATACACAGTATTAAATCAGTTCCTTTTCACTATTGACTTGTAGGACTTCTCTGGGAATTTGAATTTCTGGGGATTCTGCAGGGATATTTAGCCCTAGGTAGAACCTTTGGGCTTTTAGTTCTGTGACTCAGAATGAATGTTTCAAGCAGAATATATGTGCACTGTAAATACTCCGGGTCAAAATAGTGATTAACTTTCTAGGAATGGGAGCTATTGCTGGATCACAGAATCCTTTGAGCATCTGAGCAATGCAGTTGGTTTTCTCAGTGTGCACAGAGAAAAGTGTTTTTGTCACTTCATGATGTACAAGGAACTTGTGAGCAACTTAGCAAATTCTATAATTAAGAAATTAAGCCTAAATTAAGATTTATCCATGATATTGATCTGTGCAACAACTTTCCTTTTACCTTTCATTCATTCATGTTGAGTCATCCATTCACTTTCTATTTTACACTCTTTCTTTTGGGTCCGCTTTTGTGTGCTTACCAAGTATGTTGTATTCCTGAATGCCCTACTTTGTGAATTCAAAGTAAGTCACCCTAAAAGAATGAACAGTTTTTAGCTTTTTCTTCTTATGGTTGCTTTTCCCTGGAAAATAGATAAATATTAAATGGGAAGGGATAAGGATCATGTCATAGGAATCATTATACATAATAGGTTTATATTTATATTATGAAGATAATCAGAACTTCAAAGTAAAACACAATGTGTATTTTTTAAATGAGATGCATACAGATTTTTTCCAATGGGTGTTGCTCATATTTCATTGTTACACTTGACATTGTTCGAGGCGGGCATTGAGATCCTTGAATTAATATAAAGATCTCATAATGAGGAGAGCAAAAAGCCATTACTATTAATATTACAGCAGAATTTGCCATAAAAATGAAGAAAGCTGGAAT
This sequence comes from Cuniculus paca, assembly GCA_004365215.1. Lineage (NCBI taxonomy): Eukaryota > Metazoa > Chordata > Mammalia > Rodentia > Cuniculidae > Cuniculus > Cuniculus paca. The sequence goes on along the minus strand of RJWT010001258.1, from coordinate 4,808 downwards.
GAAAGAGATTATCTGCAAACTGATATCTGAGATGCAAAATTGTCTTATTACAATCTTATGTCCATTACTAAAATGAAAAAAAATGACTCACTATATGAATTCTGTATCAGGACAGAATCTTTGAGATGTTCATGTGTGTCCTTTGTGCATCTGAATAAAGTATTGTAATTGATTATAAGCTGCTAGACTGTTGATTTTAGTAACTAAGTTTTGCTGCTATTCTCTGACCAGACTGCTGAAACATGAAATATCCATGGAACATTAATTCTTGACTTCTCAAAAACAAGTCTCTAATCCTCTCCCTAGTTAAGAGGAACCATTGAATCCATTTTATATATAGTCGTGACCTATTTCTGGAGAAAATTGGCATCACTCTTCATCCATCCAAAAAGATTCTGTTTTCTCCAATTCCTGTTCCCAGCACTGATCTCTTTCACTCTGGGTTAGTTTTTAAGAATTTAATGTAAATTGAATCACACTGTATGACTTTCTGTATTTGGCTTACACTGCTTAATATATATTTGATATTAAGCTATGTAATTGCTTGTATCAGGAGTTCTTTCACAATGGTTTTCTGGAATTTTTTTTTATTTATGATGATATATCTCACGAGTACTCCTTGGAGGTGTTCATAGAAAATGTTCCGTAAGTTATTTGACCAAATGCATTTGTGTATCAGGTAATACTTAGAAATGTCATACCAGACTAAGTGGCCTTATGAAATGTTGCCAGTGAAAGGTTATGTGTATATCTTCCTAGTTGAAATTTAAGGGAAATAACACATATAATACATACAGTGTATAAGCTTGGAGGTAAACTCAGTGTAGATTCAACAATTGCCCCTTATCGATATCATGACCAAGGGCAAGTCACTTCTTCTGTGTAGACTTCAGTTACCTCCTTCTGGAAAGGAGAAGAGTAGTATTGTCTTCTTGATTGAATGTGTATGTTTTGGAGTTAAGTTAGGATATGTATTTAGCACAATGTGTTAAGCTATCAGTAGTAGCTCTTTAATTATTTTATTTCTCTATCATCATTTTCTCTGATTTTTTTCACCACTTTCACATCTCTTTCAATGCTGAATCACTTTTGAGGTTTAGTTTTCACTGTCTTTTATTCTGAAGTGCTTTCATAATTATCCTTAGCTACTTCATATATTCTTATAAAAAATTATAAATGTGATCATCTCCTACTTTTTTAAAGTACACAATTGAAAACAAATGGTATTTGCATTGCATGGACACATTTATAAAATATTGCACAAATAAGTCCATGTAATAATAAAATGGACAAAGCAAGGTGCAGTAGTTTATACAATTTGTAAAAGAGATACAGTTAAGTCACTGTTATTACTATTTATGTCTTAGTAGGTCTCAGTAGATAAAATGGGAAATTTGACAAGATATCAAAGAATTTTTTTTCTCTTATGGCTTGGTTGGTGCAAAAACAGACAAGAAATGAGAGTTGCAGGGTGAATACTGAATGTTAAGAGTTAACACGACATAACAAAGGGGACCTACATTTCATATCTAGAGTTAAATTTCCATGCTGAAAATTTTATCTTTAAATTCAAAATATCAAATTAAATGCTTATTACTAGAAAATAAAGTTTTCATTAGCAGAAAAGAAATCGTGGAGAATTTCTGAAAATTTGAAAATTAATGAGTTTGCTAAGGCAGACTGCTATTAGAAAAACACACAAAAGCCAATAAATTTCTTACATATCTGTAAGAACCAGTTGGAAAATGTAATTGAGAAAATATTCCATCTGTAATATAAATAAGAAATGTGAACAATCTAATAATAAAACCTAATGAGAAATGAATAAGATCTAAAATGAATAAATAAAAATTTTAACAAGAAAAAAGAGAACAAATGAGTATGTGGATATATGTCATATCTCCATGAGATGAGAAAAGTCAATGTTACAAAAATGTTAATTACACATAACTAATCTAAAATTAAGTATGTTTTAGCCAAATCCAGCTGGAGTCAAGCTGATTAGAAAATATATCTACAAGGTTAAAAGTATTCTTGAATAATGAAGAAAGCTTTGAAAATAAAGAACTTCACAGAGGATGGGTTGAGAAACTTACCCGATGGTACTTCAAAATATATTATAAAGTTGTAGCAATTAGAACAGTGTGAGTTAGAGCCTAGAAGAGACAGGTTGATAGGAGAGAATTCCAAAATCAGGTCTATTGTTGTATGGGAATTTAACTTACAATAAATATGGCAGTGGAGAATTACTGAATATATTAAGTAGTTGAGGAGCTTCTGAAAATTCATTTAAAAATATTAATAAGTGGAAGCTAGCCTCACTATAAAGAAGCATAGATAGTGGGCTAATATTATATAAGTACAAAAACACTATATTAAAAATATCAAAAACAATACTGAATTTTTTCAATTATAATATATTGGTTACTTTTTAAATAAAACCTAAAACCAAAATGGTATAAAAGAAAGTACTAAGCAGGGCATAGTGACACAGGCCTGTAATTCCAGCATTCTAAGAAACTGAGGCAGGAGGATCAAAAGTTAGCAAGTTTGAACCTTCCCTGGACAATTTAATAACTTAGTGAAATCTTGTGTCAAAACAAATAATAAAAATAGATAGCTTGGGGACATAGCTCAGTGTGAAGACCCTGAATTCAAACTCAATATTAAAAAAAAAAGTATTGTTAAATTTGACTAAATAAAACTTTTACAATTTTGTTTGAGTAAATATTCCATGATGTACAGTAGGTAAGACAGGCAACAAACCAGGAAAAAGCATTTAAAAATATGTAACAGTAAAAGATACAAGTAAAAAAAGTATATAAGTAATTCCTATGAATTAGAGTTGTGAATTTGCTATGAGTTGAAAAAGATGGAAAAGGGAGACATGTAAAACTATAACTTGACAGGAAAGGAAACACAAATAGCTAATAGACTTATGAAAAGATGCCTACTTACTAGTCAGCAAACAAACACAGGATACCTTTTTTCTCTTAGCAGGCTGACATAAATAAAACTGTGATAATATTTAGTGTTGTCAAAGGTGAAGAGAAACAATCTCATACGCAGCCCTTGAAAATATAACTACATGCATTGGTGAAATTATAGATAATGACAGTAGTTCTTGGGTTCCAATTCAGTAGTAAAGCCATCTACCCTTTGACTTAGTCATTCCACTACCCATATTTACAGAGGCTCTCATTCTTGTGCCCAGGGTGACTTGTAAGGCATTGTGCACTAGAATAAGGCATTGCAATAGAAAACTAGTGGGAAAAGAAAAAAAAATTTTTAGTAGCCATTGTTGATTTCCTATTATCTTGTTTTGAAATCCTGTATCACTTTCATTGTTTTGTTTTGATAGTTTTACTCTGTACTGTTTTGTTTGATTTTATTATGGCTGTTGGTATGGGCAGCTATTTTGAACATAAGAAGCCTTATGGTAGCCATTGTAGGTTTCCTCTTATCTTGTTCTGAAGGTCTATGTCACTTTCATTGTTTTGTTTTGATTGGCTTTATTCTGTTTCATTTTCTTTGGTTTCATTCTCCTTAAAATAAAATTTAAAAAATAAATTAGTGGAAGAAACCTGAATGCTCATCAAAAAAATACTATATCCATTTTATAAAGTATTATGCCACAATTTAACAGCATCAAGTTAAACTATACTTACTGACCAAGAAAAACTTCTAAAATATATTAAATGAAAACATGAAACTGCAAAGTAATACAGATAACATGAGATCATTTATATTAAACATGTACTTATATAAGAGCGAAACATTGAATAATACTTTACTTGCATACACACACACATGCACACACACTGAAGATAATCTGGGAAAATGTACACAATACACATGATAGTAGCTATCATGAGGGAAGAAAATAGGATGATGGATGATCAAGTGAGATTTTTTTCTTTCTTGTGGAATTTGAATTCCTTACAGGAAGAAAGTATGTATAGATAACTTATTAGTTAAAAATACATTATTTAAAATTAAATCAAGGTAATTCTAATGCTAGGAAAATGCTGTAAATATTGAGAAGTTCTGTAGATGTCATACATGTACCCATGCAAGACACACACACATTTATGATTTTCTTCTGTAAATATGTAATGTTCAGGTTATCTTTTCTCACAGTAGAAGTGGATATGTATATGATTAAAGGTCAAAGAATAGTAGAACTTTTAAATTAATGAGAGAAAAAATAGTAACTAAGCCAGTAAAAATATTAAATTGGAAAGGATGAGCCATCAATATAAAATAAGAGATCTAAAGTAAGATAGAAAGAATGAATATCAATAGGATACTGACATGCATGATAAGAAAGGAAAATCAGATTAGAGAGTGGTCAGGAGCCAAACTAAAGATTGTTAACTTAGATTTGAAAATTAAAACCAAAGATAAAATGTTTGTTTTTTAAACTAACAAATGACAATGAAAAACACCAACTAATGTCGATAAAGGGGAAAATATAGATGTGTAATGATACTGATAATGCAAACATAAGGAAAGGAATGTGGAGGAATTATAACAGATAAAGTAGAATTTAAAGTCCAAAGCCTAGAAAAGATAAAGAGGACTATTAGGTAACAAAAAATACAATCATCAATGAAAGTGTGTACCAAACATTGTACTAATAAAATATACAACGTAAAAACTTAAATGCAGGTGAGATGAACATAAAAACAAACAAAACAATATTATAAAAATAAATCTCAGAACAAAAGACAGATTCTTTCAAAAATGAGCAATTTTGATAGACAAATAATAGGGATGTAAATGACTAATACCATGAGTATTGTATA
>RJWT010001257.1:0-50321 GCA_004365215.1 Cuniculus paca | reverse complement strand
GCTAGGGTCTACCAAATTTTGATTACTGCATTTGGGGCAGAACTTTTGTAGAGGAGGGGCCCAAAGCCCCTTGTAGAATCTCAGTATTATGTCCCCAAAGCCTTCTCAAGTCTCAGGTCTTTCCATTCCACTCAGCATTTGTCAACCGCCCCAGCTGGGGTTCAAGTAGTCCGGTTATAGCTCAAGCCACTGCTCGGAGGCGCAAGCATTTGGTCTTGGTGGCATCCACGTTGTGCACATTCCACATGCATGAGTAGTGCACGAGGTGTGCTTGCATGATTTCCTCAACATATATTTCACAGATGCTTTCGTAGAACCTTGGATTTGAGGCAGAGAACTGCAGGGGCAAACATCCACCAGAGGCCCTCTAGAGTAACATCTGGAAGAGCCATAGGCTCAAAGCTGCCTTTAGGACTCCATCACTGTAGATTCTTCAGGATTTAATGTCTCCGTAAGAGAGCCAGAAAGATCCAACGGCAGCATCTGAAGCGGAGAGGGGGAAGCCTCCTTGAACTTGGGAGCCCAGTCCCTACCATAGTTTGTCTGGAAGACCGAACGTGGAGTCAAAAAGTACACACGTTCTCAATCATTCTTATGTGATATAGTTTTGCTCTCCTCCTTGTGGAATGGGAATGTCTATGCTACAATATAATGTAGTTTGAATTAAATAAATTCTAAATTTTAATGTAACATAAAATGGAAATTTATATAGCAGTCAAGAATCTTATGATAGATTTACATATTTTAATAATAAAAGGTAAAAAATTTCAAAAGGGCAACGTTTTTTAAAAAATTCAAGTGTAAATTTGCTTAAAGTTGCTTATCCAAGTGTATTTGTGAAATTTTAAATGTAGTGTTACACACCTATATACAATTTATATATGTTTATGAGAAACTACCTAAAGTATGTCCAAACATCTGAGTATTTGAATTAAGAAACTTCATGGAAGTAGTAGAATAAGTACTTTTCTCCTTATTATACTTAAACTTTAGTCTATTTTTGTTTGCTTTGATTCCCTGTGTGTATATGTGTTTGCATGTGTGTGTTTCAAAAGATATTTTTAGTTTTGCCAAAAAAATAGGAATTTGTTAGTTGTTAGAAGCTCACAAAAACAAATCTACGGAGGGTCAAGAGTACTATACAAAACCTGACACAGCAAATTAGTATAATTTCAAGGTTATAATGGGGAGGATTATTCACTTTGGATAAAATGCTACACTAAGCACATGTCCCTATTTCCTGCAACATTATACAATTAGGGCTGTGCTTTGCCAAAACGTACCAGATGGCCCTCATGTACCAATTCCTTCATCTGGATAAAGCTGAAATACAGTGTAAAATATCACAAGTGCCCTAATGTGGATTGTTAGATGTTGGTTGTACAAATTTCCAGATATCTTAATCATTCACATTGTATTGGATGTTTAATTTTTTAAACAATGCAAAGACAATCTGTTCCTCAGAAATAACAAGGATAATTTAACATTTACTCTCTGTATCCAGTGAATGATGTGATATTGTCCTTTAGATGACTCTCATATTTATATAATGTGTTTGTTGATGCTTATAAAATGCATAGCAGTCTTTTACAGGAAACTATTTGATCTCTTTGGATATGAATGTCACATCCTCAGAGGAGTTATCACATTTAAAGACTGTAAAGTAATTTTAACAGTATATTCATCTTACTACTTCCACATGAAATAAATAGTAGAATGAATAATTCAAATTATTTAAGAGTGGCTGCACCAGTCAAAATACATAAAAATTAGGGCATTTTTATACCAACATCCTTCCTCTTAAACATCTGACTCAACGGTAGTAAAAAAATAAGTTTTTGTTTCTCAAGATGATCCTAACCCAAGACTTGACCTGGCCAGCCTACATTTTTGCTTTTTTTTTTTTTTTAACATGGTAACATAAAAGTGGATGCAAATGCGAAATAGCCACGGTGAATCTAAAATCCCAACTTCCCATGATCATACTGTAGTGTGTACCCTGTCCTCTTCCCTCATCTTACAGCTTAGCTTTCTTTCATGATCAAGCTTTCCCACATTTCAAAACTATAAACTCATTTGCATGTAATATCACTCTCATGTCTATAATAAAATCTTACTTTAAATTTTTACTTACTTCTTTTTACTTTTAGTAAAGTTTCAACTTTACAACAAAATGGACCAGAAACTGCAGATTATTTATGCTCCAACTCACCACAATTAGATCTCCCATTATTGACATCTCCCACCTGAGCGCCACATTTGATGTAACCGATAAACCTGTATTAACCTATCATCATCATTTAGAGTATGTAGTTTATACTGTTTCAACGCTATTGTGCTGTACTTTTTTTCTCCTTAAAAACTAGAGACTCCTTCAACGTTTTCTCAGCTAGTTTTTCTTGCTTTGTGGTGCATGCCTGTAATCCTAGCCCTTTATATTTGCAAAATACAATTTTTATTGTATTTTGATACCAAGTTCCCTTGTAACATTGTTTGTTTGTTTTTGCATGGTAACTGGGTTCCACTCAGTGCCTTTGCACTGAGATAAAATGCCAGTGGGTGTATTAGCCAGGGTTTACTAGAGAAATAGATGTAATACAAGATATACAAATGCATAAGAAATTATGAGATTGGCTTAGGATGGTCAGTAACAGAGTGGGGTGAGGAAGCGTGCAGAGGGTGTCTTCACACTGGAGGCTGAAGAGTTCAGTCCAAGATCTGCACCTCACTGCAGGGCTCTGTGCAAGGCCATATCAGGAAGCCAGTGAGTTGGAGATGGAAGGCTGAAGAGTCTACTTCATTATGAAGTATTTTTATAGTTGCTCAAGTACTATTTATAATTTTAATAAAGCATATTAATACATTTCAACATTTGTCCTATTTAAAAAAATAACCTCTTTGCATGGTTTTCCTCTGATTTATACCTTTGTATTAGGTTTAGGATTAGGATAGCATCATAAAAACTTGGCTTTTTTTTTTTTTTTGTCTTTTTGAGATGGGTTTTCACTATGCAGTTCAAGCTGGTCTCAAGCTCACTTTGCAGCCTTGACAGGTCTCGAACTTGCAACAATCCTCCTACCTCAGCTTTGTGTATTTTTACACAAAGGGCTAGGATTACAGGTGTGCACTACCATGGTCTGCTGAACACGTGGAGAATATTTTGTGAACATATTGCCAAAATGCTACCCAGAGAAACAAAAAATGATTATAGTGGCATTAATTAAAAATTAATTAAGAATAATTTTGGATATGAAAAATAAAAGGCAACACTACACCAATAGAATCTAACTAGAAATAAATACAAACTAGTTTGTTTTAGTTGGAATAATCTGGTACAATGGTAATTTCAGAGTCAAAAATTCATAATTAAATTCTAAACAAGTTACTTTACCTTCATTAGTCCTTTTTTTACCTTCTTCCATGAAAAATGGAAAATAATTTTACACACATCCGAGTATTATCTCAAAAGGTAATGAATTATCATTATAAAAGTCTAAGAATGTTCTGGGTTCACATTGTGGCTCGATATATGAATTTTTATATTCAATGACAATTTACTAAATATTAGAGAAACATAATTCATTAGTTTTTAAATGCTTGTCCATGTACATTCAGGCACTGTTCACAATAGTCAACGTTTGGAAACAAACCAACTGTGCATGTACAGATAAGTGGATAAAGAAAATATGCCAGGTAGATAGAATATTATATAGCCTATAGTATATGTAATCTTATTCAGTTCTTTAAAAGAAGGAAATACACCTACTTATGACAAAGGAAACTTAGACAACATTATGGGGAGTGAAACAAGTCAGTCATCAAAGACTCAATATTGCATGCATTTGGATACACAAGATATCTGCAGTAGTTTGGATCTTAAATGTCCCCCAAATTTCCATATGTTAGAATCTTGGTCCCCAGATAGGCTCTAAGGGAATGTGGTAGAAAGCTTTATGAGGTAGAGATGCGGACATTTTTAGGTCATTGGAAGCATTGCAGCAAGGAGACTGTGGAAAGGTGGTCACTTTTCTTTTTCTCTCTCTCACTTCCTAAGCACTGCAAAGTGAACATCTTTCATCCATCATGTACTACCACCACGGTTGTGTGCCTTGATACAGGTTCAAAATGATCAACACTAAATGATAAATGAAGCCTCCAAAGCTTCAAGGGAAAGTAAATTAGTAGGGATGAATTGTCTCTGTATCTTGGAGAGTTTAAAAACATGTTTTACATGTGTTCATTTTTAATGATTGATAAAAATAAACCATTTCAAGAAAACATGTATAGAATATAATAACCTTTACTTCATGTTAGTTAAAATATGATCCCAAAATTCTAATATTACAATGTCGTTCACCTTATTTTTATTCCAGTAAACTTGTCTTATAGTTTAGTTAAAAGCCACATTTCTTTGAAATACTTAAAACAATTAGAAGATTTACAAACGTAAGATGATTTATTTCATGTGCAACATTGCTCTAAATACTTGATAATTGATGTAAAAGGAATTTAATTATTTATTAAGCAACATTTAATAACCAGTACTCTGTCAGATTTTGTGACAAGCAAATGGAATAAACAAATATGAAAACAGGCCAGTGATTCTGCTTCCGTGTTGCTTACAGTGTAATAAAAAGATAGGGAACTCAACACTGGTAGAAAACACGACTGCTTCCTATTCCGACTGAACTGTGAGCCGTCACATTAAGATACTACGCAAAAAAATCATCAGCAGTACCAGTCCTCATTAACTGCTTCTTGATTCAAATAATTTGAAATTAAACTGAAATAATGAATTGTTTTTTGGCACGTTGGGTAGATTTTACTATTTGTCAATATTTTGTACCACTATACATACAATAAATATTCTACTTCCTTACCTGTTTAGATTAGGGTGGACCAAACCTGCTTGTTCAGTGCAGTATAACTGGATGTGACATGTGTCACTGTTTTGCAGAAGATTTTGTGTGTATGGAACCCATTCTTCCATCTTTATTTGTCCTTATCTCGATTCTCCTGCAAACCAGAAAGACATGAGATCTCTGTCATCTTTAGTAACACTGATGAACAGAACTACTCCCTTTGGTCATTTGGACACTTGGCAGGTGGATGTAAACTCCAAAAATTATGAACAGTTTACTAGTGATGCTTACCTACTGTGATGAATGAAATGCTTAAAGAGAAGGTCAAAGGACATTCCAGAATAAGGAATTAAATGTGACAGTATTGTAAGTAAGATTAAACTTGATTGACAATAAAATGAAGTTTAATGTGACTGTAGCATTAATCATCAAGAAGATGCATGTAGAAAGAATATGGCTGAAAAATATAACATTCTAAAATGCATTCTAAGATAGCTTTATTTTAAAACCAGTAAGAAACAATATGAAAGGATGAGACATAGTCTTAAAGTTTGGTATTTAATCACTGATTTCTGGCATTCCAGAAATATATGTTCATAATTTTTTATACCAGAATTCAACAATTATCAACGAAAGACATATTTAGGTTTTGAATCAGACATAAACTTTAACATAAAAAGAATGAATGGGTCTGAATTTTTTCTGTTAGAAATCTTCTTAATATGTTTAAGTGACTAACAAGGACAATAGTTGAGATAGTACATATTAATCTCTAAAAATGACTGTGTTATTCAATATTATCAGCTCATCTATTATAGTAATTACAAGTAGACTTTACACACATAGTTACTGATATTTTAAATAAAACTAGAAAAAGTAAGATTCTGTTAGTCATGATATATTTTAAATTTTGATTTTAAGTAGTACTTTTAATAAGTAAAACAAAATTCAAATATATTCATTAATACACAAGACTATATGTATAGAGATCTTATAAATTGACTGAGTACTAACATGTTTTAAGCTTAAAAATTCATTGTAAAAATTGTAAAATCTTACTATAATTTGTGCTTTTAATATATTTGTTTTCAGTATTTAAATGCACTCAACTACATGTTCTGCTCTAGTCTAATTTACAGCAGTTAAGTTACAGAGAAATACCATCAATGAACCTTAGAAAACAGGAGTGACCCGGGCCTGGTGGCGCATGCCTGTAATCCCAGCACTCGGGAGGCTGAGACAGGAGGATTGCTGTGAGTTTGAGATCAGCCTGGGCTACAAAGTGAGCTCAGGGCCAGTCTAAACGGCATAGTGAGACCCTGTCTCACAAAAACTAGGTCTGGGGATTTAGCTCAGTGGCCTAAGCGCCTGCCTGGCAAGCGTGAAGTTGTGAGTTCAATCCCCGGTGCCGCAAAAAAAAGAAAACAGGAGTGAGATTCTGCTTTCATGTTGCTTACAATTAAAAGATAGTTAACTCAACAATGGTAGAAAACAGAAAGACTATTTCTTATTCCTATTTAAACGAGTCCTCACATTAAGATAGAAGCTCCTTGCTTCTAACAATGTATAGCATTTTCTCTCAATGATGAATGCATGCACAATAAAAAATGGCATAGAATTGAGTGTTATAGGTACCTTTCATGTTACATTTCAATAAAAATTTAAGGAATCATAACACAAAGGTAGGATATTGTAAAAAATAAATGACCCTTTAAGTGAAGAAACATGAATCACCTGGAGGAAAGTACGTTTTCATAACTGGCCAATGTTTTGTGTTTTCTGGTTATGGAATCTTGAGTGGGAAGCACTGTGGAAAATTAGAAAAGCCCATTTAAAAATCCTAGGCTTAAGTACCTTTATTTTTAATGAGTAAATTATATTTAAGAAAATTCACACAAACCTAAAATGCAATTTCATATCATATGAAATCTAAGTCACCAAGCATGAATTTGGAAAATAGGAAATGTATTTTTGGAAAGAATGCTGTATGATTAGATTTCTTAGGAAAGAAAATATTAAATGTGTGATAGATATCCTCTATACTGTCAAATTATTTGCCAAAATGTGGACACTGTCTAAATGAAAGAAAAACAACATACTAAGAATTAGTCATTAGGCACTTTAGAAAGTTAAGCTTTGTAATGAATGGAAGTGAATAAGTCAATACTCACATTTATTTATTAGGGAAGAAAACAGGATGAAATGACAATACAATAAGATGCAAAATTGTAGTTGTGCAACTGAAACCATATATAAGTTAAAAAAAAAGGAGAGGAAGTGAAGTGCTAGCATTTATGAAAGTGTGTGACAATCTAAAAGCAAATGATTTGAAGTAAAGGTTAAATACATAGAAGTATAGATGTTACTCCCTACAGGAAGTTGAGAGAGGCTAAAATTCAAAACGTGGAAGAAAGGGAGATAAGGTCTTAAACATAGTAATTATGATGATGATATTTTCAGACATAGAGGAAAAATCCAAAAAACACATCAACAAAAGCAGTACAAAATAATGCATAAAAACATATGTGTAAGTCCTCTTTTTAAAAAATATGATTTGTATACAAAAATGCTCATCATTTTAAGTGTAAGAAGACTTGAAAAATGTAATACAGACTTCTGGTAGACACCAAAATCAAGTTAGACGTTATTACTATGAGTGCATGAAGTTCCCTACTGCATATTAGCCATCGTGTTTATTCCCTTCTCCCAAAACCTACTGATTATCCTGTATTTCTATAAATTTAACGCAGTGTGTAAAAGTGTTGGGTCATGCTTTCTGTTGTGGTGGGGCCTGAATTAGCGCAGGTCCTCTCCCTGACCCTCTGATGCTCTCTGCTGGGCTCTGAGGCAGCAAGAAGTTTCCATCAGATGCTGCACACAAGCTCGCCCCATGCTCGTACACCCGACTCCAGAGCCGCGCACTCTTCTTCTGTGACGTTTAGTTACAGACCCAGAAAACGGACTAAGACAGCTCAAAAGAATAATTTAACCACTCAGAAACAAATTTTCTTTGACTAAAAAGATAACAAACTGATCGTGTTATTGTTAAATTTGAGAAATTTCTAAACTGTCTTATCTAGTAGAATTCAGGAGGCACACCTCACAAATTTTGATTATCGAAGGCTGTGTCTCATTTTCCTTCTCTTTACTGCTGCATGTTCCTGTGTTTTACTGTTGACTGGAGTTTCACAGTCAATGCTAGATTAAAATGGTAAAAAGATCAAGATCCTCTATTTCCCAACTCCAATTGCCAGATTCAGAAAATCCTGTCTAGATCTTGAGTGCAGGCCCTTCTGGTACGCAGAGCCCCACACCACAAACGCTCTCAAAGAGAGAGAACGGGAGTCCGTTCAGAGAAATGTTGCATTACAGCATTTAAAAATTTATTTTTTTCTATACTATTTTTCTGCCTACAGTGTCTAGCATTGCCTTTTATATTTTATAGATTTTTGTTCTTCTTTAACTTGTGTAATCAATCTGTCAGTTGGCATTATATATATTCTGTAAAATGTTCTTGCAATACTTTTAACAATGGAAGAATTATACCTTGCTTCCCACAACTCACAGACCGGATAGAAAGGAAAACTTATTTGCTCTGTTGCAAATTTTAACAATTACCTGAATTTCCTAACAATAATTGATATTTAGTAAATGTTTTCTTTTCTTTTTTTTTTTTTTTTTCCGGCACCGGGGATTGATCTCATGACCTTGCTTTTGCCTGGCAGATGCTTAGGCCACTGAGCTAGATTCCCGGCCCTTAATGTTTTCTAATTTCTAGCAACTGCTGTTTTTATCAGGCAAAGCTGTTCAATTAAATTTACACAATGGTTCTGTGTGTTTACCACTGTCTTTCTGTCAACTTTACAGAAGTGCCCGAAGCACACAAAAATTAAATTACTTGATAAATATAGTGAATTATTTGTAATAGTGGGCCTAGAATTTGAAACAGACTTGTAATCTTAAACATTGTGTTATGGTTCTCTTTCATACATTTAAAAGACCATGTTTTGGGTATCAATTATTGCCAGACCTAAAAATACTACATTTTTCAAAACACAAACCAGAGTGGGTTTCCTCCTTATCACTTTAAATCATATAGTGATTGAGTTTGAATATACATATTCTATGTTCCATTTTTTAAAATTTTACAAACTAATGAAATAGTATTTTATATCATTTCATTTAATGGGGCCAATTGCTATTAATAAACATTGCTATTTATTGATGTTATTAATTCATAATAATGCTACTAATCAAGTGAAAATTGTTATTAATTCTTAGTAAACTCTTCAAATGAAAGTCTCCCAACCCTATGATTGATGGACTTTACCCTTGTGCATTCATGTATTTTCCATTTTTGGGTCATGCGCATAAACTTTGGTCACTTCCACAAATCTTAAATGAATACTAGACAAATATGACTTGTCTTATTTCTAATTTAACACTAATGTAAGCACTACTGTTTTGTTTTTATCACTGGAATTAGTAAGTACTCTAAAACATCAATATAGGTTTTCAAAGAGTCAAACAGAGGTAATACAGAGGTTCATAAAGACAGAGTTTGAGAATCAGGGAGTAGACATGTCAGAACAATTATTTCTTCCTTATTAGAAAATGCGCTACTCAGTTTATCAGATGGACTGGATTCCTACTTCACCTATTTATCTGAATATCACTGTTCGTTGGAGGGGGAGGGAAATTGTACAGAAATCACACGTAAAGAACAAGATGTTTCTGTGAGAAAAGTAATTTACCCAAAATGTATATTTACCAATTACTTTTCACAAACAACTATGAACTATGAACTTACTCTTTAACTGATGAGAAAATGAAGAGCAATATTAATAGTAAAGTTTGAAAGGTAAAATTTCATTTTAGGTCAAAAGAATTTTTGTACAATATTTTCCTGCATTTTTTTCCTTCGAGAGTTTGCCTATGTCATTGTGCAACTATTTTTGCTAATTGTACATTCTCCATTGCAATTTCCCAATAATTTGAAGGCAATATAACTTATTTTGTAAGATAAACAGGAAGATGATTAGATAAGTAAGCATGAAAATGAATATAATTCAGTTACTCAACCTGGGTACAGAGGATAAGAGAAGCAATCATAGAAGTGAACAAAGAAGAAAAATGTAAGCAATATTCAAACTACACTAAAATTGTTCATAATAATATATATTAAAATTCTACACACATTCATATAATATTTGTGTATATGCAAACCTTTAGAAATGAACATATATTCAAAATTTTCACTGTCTAAATTATGGTTATGTTTGTAAAGAAAGTTCAGATAATAAAGAACATATGTTTTAATAAAAACGTATTGGCCATATATTTTTAAGAATATGGAAGAATAAAATATATAAATGAAAAGCACAGTATAGATTCTGTATTTTTCACTCCCTTATAAGGTACTGATTTTTGTAACCCATAAATTTCGCTGATCCTTTTTCATCACATGAAATTTATGGTTAAGTTTTTAATAAGGTTTCATCTTATTCAAACAAATCGAGTTGTAGAAATCTGTGTGAGTATATCTCACACATATTGGATACACAAAGAGATCATCAGTAATGAATTTTTTTGGCTAATTTGAAACTATTTATTAATACCTTTCTCACAAAGACAGAAGTTGTTACAGAAATACTTACCCTTTAGCTAAAACAATGACTCCAAGTCTATAAACCAACGCTATTTCATAAAATGTACTGATAAATGCAGTACAGAATACAAAGACTGTGTTGTAAAATACATATTTGCCTTAACTTTGAGCATGGCAAACGTGTGCAGAACATATATTACTTGAAATATATTACTTCATATTCAGTAATAAAATATATAATGGCACTTTGTTTTGTGGCTAGCTCTTTGATATAAGGAAATGATTTTTCTTGTACAGATAAGAAAAGGAGAATGAATAGTGTAAGCCAACTAGGTAGCAGAAAGGGAAAAGAAAAGCAACTCTAAATCAGTATGGTCAATGGGGCTGATCAACTCTTATATTTGAGGAAATACAAAGTTTAAGAAAGTATTAGAAAGCCTGTATTTCATTTCATAGTGTTTCTGTTTTCCTAATCAACTGATATTTTATTTCACCTTAAATCAATAATAGCACATTTGCTTTACTGCTTCGGCTCAGAAAAATATTGAACACATAAAATAAAATATGAAAACTGTTATTCAGATAATGGACTTATCTTTATGTGCCATTATCCACATTAAACAAAATAAGAATATATTTTCTGGGTCTGGGGCAAGTACCACCTTTATTTACAACTTGTTTTCCTTTAAAAAGAAGTTTATGAGCCGTTACTGGAGTCTCCCAATTCAAAGGGTTACCATGAATAATTAAAAAGGTAAGGGATTTTATTATAAATACAGCTGTCATGAAAATGCTCACGAACTGTTTTAAGGATTTTCTTGTATGTAAGATGCCCTCAGATACCAGTCAGCTGGTTATTAGATCTATAACATGTTAGAGCATCATTCTTCATGATTATTTCTGGCACCGGTTGTGCACGCGTGTGGTTGACTTCCCTAGGAAACTGACTCAATTTTGACGATTCTATGAAAGTCATTTTTTTAGTGGAACTCAAGCCACTGGTGAAAAAAAACAAGACCTAGCAAAGGAAGTTGCACTGTTGTGCAGTCTGGCAGAAATCTCAGCTCTTTCCATGGAACCCTTCGGGAAACACAAAGCTCTCTTGTTTCACAAGCACATTGGAAGCGGCCATGAGATAGTTTTGTGCTACCAGTAGACGTGACTATGGCCAGGCAGCGAGCTGGAGGTGAGGGGCGTCCAAGAGACAGAAACAGCTGCACTCTGCCAGGATCCAGTATTCCTGCCTGCCACGGAACTGAAGAGGGCATCTGAGCGGCCACCCGTCCACCGGCGACAACGCGACTGAGAGAACTTCACAATTTTGAGACCTAATATAAGAGAATATCAACATAACAAGCTAACAATCCTTTATGGATAATCTCATAATTTTAATGAATACACAGTTGGTACTGTTTTTTGAAGCACAGTACAATTACTTTGAAATGTGAAGAATGTAAATAAGAAGTTATATTTCAGAGGATTGCAAATTTATGCGAAAACTCTTTCAAGTGCGCTGTATACATTTAACAACAAATCACACTTGTTTGTTTATTTTAATGTCTCCCTTTACACTGTGAATACAAACAAATTTACCTAAGGCACCCGTTTTAATGAGAGTCCCTCTGGGAAATCTGCTTTAATAACTAGTGACTGTTTTCCAAGGGGCAGAGCTCCAGATTTGTATGGCATGCTAGTTCAGTCTTCATCTCACTTTAGAACTAGGATTTTAAAAATGTTTCTGAACAAGTATTTTAGATCTGTAAAGAAGAGAAATATTGTGTCCACTCAGTAGATGCAACTGTGCCAGGAACACAGACGGGCTCACTTAGTGATTACTGTGTGGAAATATAAATCCTCATCTATCCTTTCATTGTATTACCAAAATGAGAAAAATAACTCTGAACTTTGTAGCTTATTTTTAACTCTTCTCCTTACATAATCCCATGTTTTCATTAGCAATCGTTATCCCAGTTGGAGAATTAGAAAAGGAAAAATTATGAGCCCACATTTTTCAAAGGATACCAGTTGAATTTAGTTGTAACTACTGATTAATGCTTTATTTGGATGAATAATGAAGAAAATACTCAGTAAGTTTTCAGGATAAACTGGTTATCTATTAATCTTATTTATTTCAAGGATACAATTAACTTAAGGACTAAAGTCTTGTTTCAGCTAAATTACACATGTTTAAAAGTGAATGGACCATTGAGATCATTTAGGATAAATACCTAATTTGGAAATAGAGGAAAATACAATTTAGAGAAATTTCAAGTAGGTCATTTAAAACTGATATTGGTTAGTTCTTAATTAAGATTTCCAGTTTCCCTCCTCTTTCATAGTATGCATTTAAGAATCTTATAAAATAGGGATAAGTTCATTATTTTATATGTTATAATCCTTTACCATGAAATGTTTATCTGTATAAACCCTACATTTATCCTTCTTTATATAAGTTATGCTTTTGTTAAAAAAAATACATTGTATGAACATGTTAATATGTTCAGAAAAAAATCTTAACATACCTTTAATGTTTTCATTCTTAATGTTTGTAGAATAAACGGATTTATTTTATTACCCAAATTACAGATATTTATTTGTTATACTTTCATCTCATTCATCACATAACTATTGCTCTTTCTATTAATTGGGAATTATACTTTCTAGTTCTTCAAATTGGATTTTCCCTCTCTTCTGCATATACCAGCAATGTACACCTTCTACATGGCCTGAATTATTGTTCAATAATTTTTTAGTCCTAAAAGTACAAATTCTTATGTATACTTACACATATGGCAACTTATTTCTTTACCATGGCTTCACAAATGATACTTATTTTGGTTCTTATTCATTTTATTAATGAATACTTGAAATGCATAATAGGTTTGTTTTTGGGGGGGGAATTGGGGCACACATATAACATACCTTGATTATTACACTTCTTTTTAAGCAGGTTTTCATTACATTTTTAGTGAATAACATCTTAAAAATTGTTTTCCAGAGGAAATTTGTGAACAGTACATTATGCTGTGCAACTGTAAATTAGTAACAATTATTTCTTTTTGTGTATTAAAATAACTAGGCTTTTATTTTCTTTTCCAAATTTTTCTCTGTGACTCCTCTTAAACATACAACTAGGGTTTCACATTCTAATCTATTAAATATCATTCCATATTGATGATTCTCCATCTTGCATTTGGTTAATTGTCAGTGAGTGTGTTATGGTGTACTTGTAGGTTTTTTAAAAATTTTATGCTTTAAAACTTTTATTGAATTCTCATTAATATACAAAAAAGAAATAAAATATCCATTATACATGCTTAGTTTATAGAATTAGATGAGTTTGGATATATACATATACTGGAGGTATCATCATTATAATGTTTAGCATCAAGTGTTAAGCTTGAGGCTATACATCATCTCCAAAATTTTTCTTTTGTCTTTATTTTTAAATTATATAAACACATGACACGAAATTGACTATACATTCTGAAGTATGTAATTCCATATTGTTGACTTCAGGTACTGAGTTATCCATCAGATCTCCAGAACATATTCATCTTGTGTAACCAAGGCTGTACTCGTTGAGTTATAATCTCATCGGTCTAATGACCACCTTATTTTTGTACTTTGAATTAGACTATTTCAGATTCTCTGTTTAAATAAAATCATGCTTTTTGGAACAGGCTTTCTTCATTTAGCATAATGCTCTTGAGGTGCATGCACATTCTTGTAAATGGTAGGATTTTATTCTTGTTTTAAGGTTGAATCAGATTCAGTTGCATTTTGCTCCACAAAATTTTTATTTTTTAATAATAGATTGTTATTTCAATTGCTAACGTATCTCCTGTATTGTGAGCAAAGCTGCAATGAATATCCAAATGTAAGATATATTTTTGAGACCCTGATTTCAATTCTTTTGCTGTCTCCAGAATTAGGATTGTTACTACTATAACTTTTCCACCAACAATGTATGCAGGCTTAAATTTCTCTACATGCTTGCTTACATGTTTTGAGAGTTTGGTTCTTGGTGAAAATTCCTTGTAATAGGATACTCTGGAGACTATTAATCAAGAATAAATGATATATTTAAAAATCAGTTGCCAGGCGTAGTGGCACATTCCTGTAATTCCAGAACTCCAGAGGCTGAGGCAGGAGGATCGCCCTGAGTTTGAGGCCAATCTGGGCTACATAAGCAAGTTCATAGTCAGTCTGAACTGCATAGCAAAACTCTGTCTCAAAAATAAGACAAAACAAAACAAAACAAAATAAAAAAAAAAAGAAAACCAAAAATCAGTTTTAGGGAAAGTACAGATGTTATCACACAATGTAAGCTACACAAATTTCAAACTCCTAACAGCATCAAATTTAGTGTAAGGGATCTTAGGACCCACATAATATTTGAAGATGATGAAAGATTGTCAGATTTTATCCCTGTAATGACAAAGAGAAGATTTTTTTTTCTAGTTTATCATTTTATAAGAGAGATTTTTTAAGAGTTTAGAAGGAATTTTCTAATTGTAATTCATGCTTACACAAAGACAAACTTTTGTCAGTTTTGACAGTGTTTGATTTTCTAACTTTTTAAAATCATGTGTGTTTTACACTTTGACAAAACTGAAGATTAATCTGCTCAATTGTTTTAAGTAGTTATTGTGAAATCTGTATTAATGGAACCCCTATGGAAGCCAAAGGAAAATTCTATAACCATCACACCAGTATAATATTACATACACTTTGAAATGAATTCTTATTTGTAATATAGTTAAATATAAATTAACCTTTTAGTTAATTCACAAGAAAAGTTTTCTTGCTTTCTGAGATTGTAAGCTGTGGTCTGATTTTTACTATTAGAATTGACCAAATGATTATACATTGTAGAATTACAGTTTTCAAAACTACTATGGAGCTTATTTCATATAGAAAGAAAATGTCTGGAATCCTATTTAGGTTATAAGAAATCCTTTGTGCATTATTGCATTGTGTAAATATTCTAGAGAATTAATGAGCAGTTGGTTTACTGAAACTAATACTGATAAATTTTCACAAATATGATGCATGGAGAAATCACTGCATGTCAGGAACTATGCATTGCACTAAAGACACAGAAGTAAGAAAGGCAAAACAAAATTTGAACATGTAAAATATTAGTCTTCTAGGACTCTTAAAAAGTGTTAGTATAAATAACATTAATTTTCAGGTGAAGGCCAGGTGAGAATATCATTGTTTTTCACTTAGTATGTGCAACCTTCTAAGGGAGCAGTTATTCTGTCTAAAGTGATGATCTATGAGTCACAGAGAAGCTGCTCGAAATTTACATATTTCCTCTCTCAAATGAAATAAGAATGATATTTGAGATACCATGTCACTTCTGAAAGGAAAAAATAATTGAAATTTTACATTCGCCTTTCTGATTCCTATAGCACTAGTTTAAGAAGGAAAGCAGGAAAGAAAATTGAGAAAGAAAAAAAGTAACAGATTATTTATGGTATTAGGACATATACTAAACATAGGAAATTTTAATCAGTTAATTAAATACAATAAATGAAAACTTTAGGTACCAGGAAATAAAGAAACTGCTTAATACAATATTACAGAGTAAGCAATCTGGGAAGATGTTGGTATATTTTTTTATGTAGATAGAAAGTCTTATTTTACAACTAAAAGTAACACAGATAAAAAGCCTGGTTATAATAATAATAATACAGACTATGTAAGCTATAATTGTATCATTTTGAATCATAAAGAAGGTAGCTATAAACAATGACTCATTACACTGTTTCTAGGACATTTCTGGTAATAATATTCAACTGTTATATTTTGGAATACACCAAATGACTCTGGTAGTATTGATCATGAAAGTAAAACTTGGACTATTAACTTGATTAGAATACAGAAATTTATTAAACAGAATGTTATAAAAAATGAGAAGGGAAAATACTGTTAACAAATGAATCAGAGTTTATTCAAATATTTCTTTCTGTTTCTTTGCTTGCTGATTTGGAATTTTATTATGCTTGCTCAGGTTTGATTCTTTGCCACCATTAATATGTGAGGATTATATAGATTTGGAAAATAATGCTTAGAGAGATGGTTGATTCTTTCCTAAATCATTTTAGCAATATGACCATTAAAAGCATCACTACTATAGTAAAACTAATAAGCCTTGCTCTTAAAGCATTTGTGATTATAGTTCAGAAATAAAACAAAATTATTGAAAGTTTGATAATTATAAAGGCACTAGGCTAACCACTGAAGTGAAACAATTGTGAATAAAATACAACGACTTCTTTCATGGTATGTAAATAATATAAAAATTATGATAATTATACAAGACAGAATAGAACAACCGTTCTTAATGGTGATACAAATGAAATGAGTTGCTAAGCATTTCAAATGAAAAGGCTATGTACATTGACTCCTTAGATTAGATGAATAGGGAGATCAGATGACAAGTCCTGTACGTGAGCATAAAGTCTTACAAGGTACAGCAGTAGGGGACATGGGAAATGTCCAGATGACTATAAATGTTCTACAGTCAAACGCTCTACCACTGAGGTATATCCCTAATTTTATATGTTCTGTTTGACAAAATAATGTTCAAAGGATGGCTAGAAAGATATAGACTTTCTGAATTATAGTGGATGCATTTCACTAGGAACCTGTGAATGACTTCATGAATAATTTTATTTAGTTGGTTTGATTTAATGTGTTTCCTTTTTTGGGAACAAAAACACTTCCACTCCTGCCAGAAGAAAATGTATTGGCTTCCTTAGATGTCATTTTCCTTTTTTTGTTGTTTGTTTGTTTTGTACCAGGAATCAAACTCAGGACCTCACACTTGCTAGGCAGGTGCTTGTGTTGCTGAGCTATATTCCCAGTCCTGGCTTTATGAGAGATACTTAACTTTACATACTTGCACCATACTTTTCTTCTGGACTCAAATCCAGCAGGTCCCAAAGGGTAGCATAGAAAGTGTGACTCAGGAAGTAATTTATGAAACACTGTTAGAGCTGTACACATATTTTATTACTTGACACTAAAGAAATATCTGTCAAAACTGATGTTAAGATTGTGGGATCACAGTGGAAGAAATACGAACTCGATATAAGTTTTCTAAGAAGCCATTTTGAAGGGAGAGTTTTCAGTAGCATGGTTGAAAGGGCTGAAGAATTTGACTGCATTGTTAGAGGAAAGTAACAGTCTGTGAGACATTGGAGCATTCAACTGAGTGTGTGTGTGTCATAAAACCTGCTTACCCATCTCAAGAAGTCACATCTTATCATGAGTTGGAGCTAAAATTTTTAGTAGGCATCTCAGACTCTTTGAAGTACTGTACTTCATGTTTGCTTTCCACCATCGGCCAGAAATTACACTGGAAATTAATGCAATTGAAGATCCAATAGCAGGCACGAGGGTGTGTGTGTGTGTGTGTGTGTGTGTGTGTGTGTGACCGTGGAAGTATGTTTTTCTAGTTAAGTAAAGAAGCAAGGAAGTCAATGTATAACGTATTTATCATCATCTCTTAAGACTCAGACCAAACTAATCCCACAAAACCCAGTGGCATCTTAAGGTTACACATTGTTCACTTTTCTTGTGTTACCCTGATCACTTGGCCATTTACCTCCACAAGGCATACAGCATTCCTGATCACTGTAACTACAGCCCAGTGATAAAAAATGGCATGTTCTTTAAAGACCCTCCTGCCTGGGGTTTATATTAAGAACTTATCTTTTGTAAGTTTGCTATATGATTAAAGTTCCCAAGGAAACAATGACCATCAAAAAAAGACAGGATGACATTTTGCAATTCTAAAGCAATGTCTAAATAAAATGTAAGTGTTGTGGCTTGTGTCTAGATGTCCCCCGAAAGCCTCAAGAAGTCGTATTGAGGCTTTTCAGAAGTGGCAGGATCTAGGTTGTGATGCTGGGATTAAGTATGTGTGATTACTAAATTAGTTCACTGATTGCTTCGGCATAGTTCTGGGTGTGAATAATGGGAAGGCTCACCCTGGGTGTGAGGGCTGCGAAGTCTGAGTATAACACAAGGGACAGAAAGAGGGCAGCTGTCGTCCTGCCGGTGCTGTTTCTTTACCACTTTGCTGCCTCCTGCCTGCCATGATTGTTTCTCCTTTGTGATTCCTCTCTGCCGTGCCACCCTGCCTTGCAGGCAACTGATTATGGACTGGAATCTCTACAAACTGTGAGCCGAAATTAATTTTTCCAACCTTTACTTGTGGGTGTGGGCTATTTTGTCTCAGCAAGGAAAAAAAGTAACCATAATTGTCTCGGTTCCATAGCCCCAAAAAGTAACTTTTCAGTACTCACAAACATATCCAAACTTGCACTCACAGCAGATGCTTTTGCGGCACTGTCCACCTTCTTGCTTGCAGGTGTAACTCTCTCTTTGTTGTCTTTCAGATAAATTCTGCCTGTACTCCTGCATACCTCATATGTCTTGACTGAATTCTTGCATCAAGTGTACGAAGAACTGATATCCATGGATTTAAAGCTCTGGTTCCCCACTGCATCAAGACCTGTCTTCACAGTAACATTATCATGTAATTATGAAAATCAAACTCCACTGTGGGCAGGACCCTAGCTAAATTTAATTATCAAAGACTTGGTGGACATGAACAGTAGGACTGAGGTGATAATCAGAGTACTGGAACTCTTAGAGAAGTATGGCTTTGCCCAGTTTCTATGGTAGGAACAGAAAGCAAACAGATGATGAGTCTACCAAAATTTCACTTGATCTGATAAGTAGATGTACATTTATAACTCACATCACTGCCCTTCAAGGTTAGTATCAGTTTCAAGGATAGCAACTGAAAAGAGGATGAGCTGCTTACAGAGACTAATGCACAGTCTTCTTGCCCATACGTTTAGTTTGTGATGACCCACAACTCTCTGATACTACAACCCACCCTTGCAAAACTTTAATGTCAGGGACCAGGGATATTTAGCTTAGTGGAGTAAGCACCTGTCTGGCAAGCACGAGGTCATGCGTTAGATTCCCAGTACCAAAACTTTAATGTCTAGTTCCTCCAAAATTTGTTAATTACTTGTACAGTATTACCTTGTTTTAATTATCATTTGAAGAGTTTTTAAATTGATAAAACCATGGATTAAGCAATTTTTGTGGCTCAGCGGCTAATTATACCATAGTATAGATAAAATATGTACCAATATGTTTGCTTCAGCTCAGGAAAGCTTAGAAAATGCAAAGAAAGCAGTTAGAGAAGACAGGAATAATAAAAGAAAAAGGAAAATAGTACGCTATGAAAAGGGCAATTTTGTTCTACAGTGGCAAATTATTTAGTGTAACACTTCACTTACACTAGAATAGAAGTTTGAAAATAGCCTGAGCTTCTAAACTTAAAGAGTCTTACAGGAAGAATACTGAATATATCACATGCTATAGAATTTAAAGAAAAACAAAACATTAAAAAAAGTACTGGAAATCTTCAAATTAGAATTTAGAGATAATACACATTGGCCAGAACTTGCTAGTGTCTAAAATAAAACTGTTGTCATGCTCTGACATTCATGTCAGCTACACCTTTTCAAAATAAGAAATAACCTCAAGGTTAAGACCAAATCAAGATTGTTGTAAGACTTCCTCCTGATATTTCTAAAAGAACTAAGGAAACTCACCAAAGATTCTCACAGCTTGATAAATACTCTTAAGGACCCTTAGGTACGTTGACCAAACCACACCTCAAGTAATCAAGCCTAGAAAACAGAATATTAACCAATGAATTTTGTGTGTTGCTTTTGCTACGTGGAAGAGACTTCAATTAGAATTTGAAAAAAATCTCACAAACAGGAAATCTGCATTATCAAAAGAATTACAAGCCTATAATAAAGATAAGAAAAAATATACAAAACAAAATGTGTCTCAGTTCTTCTACCTCCACTTTTTTACAGTGATTTCCTTTGCCATGTAGTCCTACCATGCTATTTACTATGTTTCAGATCAAAAGAGAAAAGGTCCACCTAATATGGACCAAAACTGTGACCCAAATAAAATTTTCCTTTTGAAAGTTAATTATATCAGCTACTTGCTACAGTAATGAAAGCCAGCACACCCCACAAGTGACCCATATGAAGAAGCAGCAGACAACCTCCAGCAGCCACCATATCATCCCTGCATCCACTTTCTTCAAGGCTGCCCAGGCTCCATAGTCCCTTTCAAGGCATTTCAGTCACATTCAGAATTGGAAGAGTTGAAAGATGGAAGCTGTGATAAATTGGGCGGATGGGAAAACTCAAGTTTTCGTTATGTTCAGATGGAAACTTGAAGTTTCATCTATATTCAAGAAGTGCCATTTAATTCAGAAGAACACAGTGCCATTGTTCAGCAACTTTTGCCCCGGGTTGTATTTCTCCCCAGGTATCTGAAAAAAGAAATAATCAAAATACAGTGAGCTAAATTGTACCTCTAACCAGCCAGTGGTCAGTTAGGGAATATTCTTTCATCTTTTTAATCCAGATTTTCTAAGGTAGATATGTTAAATAACTGGTGAACTGATTTTTCTTTTTCTGGAAAAAATAATGATTTAAACAGCTCATTTTATATTGGCATTTGTCAGTACCAAATATGAGAATAGTGGTTTAAAATACTGTTATAGACCAAGTGCTTGTGTCCTACCGATACCTAATTATGCATGTAATGATATTAGGGGGTGAGGTTTCGTGAGATGATTAGAGCATGAAGCTAGAGTACTCATGAATGAAATTAGTGCCTTCACAAAAATAGCCCGGAGAGATTCCATCTCTTTTCTATTATGTGGAGATGAAATAAGGTGTTATTTATAAGCCAGACTGAAATCCTCACTGGACATTGAATCAGTCATCAATTTGGTTGAAGAGTTTGCAAACTCCGGAAGTGTGAGAAAGTATTTTAACTTATTATGAACTACTCAGTATATAGCATATTGACATACCAGTTAAAATGAACTAAAACGTAGCATTCCATTTTTACTTTTCTACTTCTCTAAGAAAATCTTGTGATTCTTCCTTCCATTTGCCAGAGCTCCATCTGTTTCCATTCATTATCTCATTTGATTCACCCTGGTGCAGTAGTCTGGTTTGTCAATACTGCTTAGCAAATGGTAACAACATGGGCCTGGTTCCTCTTTCCCAGCTTCCGCCAGAAGACAGCACGGAATTTGACTGGTAAAGCTTTGGGCATGTCCTTCCAATTCTCAATGAAGTAACAACTAGTACTATTTTAACTACACTGGAAGTAAAAACCACCCACCTTCCAGTTCCTTTAAGAAAACGGATGCCGAATTCAGTGGTATGGATTCATGCCTTTCAAAGCAGTATCTCCTACCGGCATATGGGAGCTGCCACACTGAAAAATGAAGTAGGTCAAAAGTAAAAATTTTTGCTGGGCATGGTGGTGCATGACTTGGAATCCCAGTACTTGGGAGACTGAGGCAGGAAGATCACTATGAGTTCCATGCCTTCCTGAACTAAGAAT
The DNA here is from genome assembly GCA_004365215.1 of Cuniculus paca. Classification (NCBI taxonomy): domain Eukaryota; kingdom Metazoa; phylum Chordata; class Mammalia; order Rodentia; family Cuniculidae; genus Cuniculus; species Cuniculus paca. The sequence continues at coordinate 28,364 of RJWT010001257.1, read as the reverse complement.
ACTGAGTTTCAGGTCAAGCTGAATGACATCGTTTTCTCAGAAAAAACCAAAGACAACTTTAAAAAAAGCCTAACCATTTTTGAGGAGCATAAAAAATGTAAAACTTGTATAATTTTACTACTGCATTTGTTTATTCTTATATGCGAATCCCTGCAGGCTTTCTTAAGTGTTCTTTCTTTTCTCTTTTTTAGTTGGAGAACACCTGTCCCACTGGTTTCAAAACATTGGTCTCTCTGAATGGAACAATACAGATGTTAACTGCCTATTCAAACTTTCCACTAAGAGACCATTGCATTGAAGAGGATGGGACTACACTATGTGTCCACAATATTTTGTTTCTCTGCCCATTTTTGTACAGTGATAGAAATAATGTCTACGGATTCATAAGTAAAGAACATATCCAGGTTGAACACATAGAGTGATTTCTGTATTTAACCTTTAAATTTTGACTATTTGTTCTCCTGAAGAATAAATAAAGCCAGGGCTGGGGATTTAGCTCAGTGGCATAAGTGCCTGCCTGGCAAGCGTGAGGTCGCAAGTTCAATAGCCAGTGCTGCAAAAAAAAAAAAGAATAAACAAAGCCTAGAAGTGTTGGTAATTCCCATCATACTCAGGTGTAACTACCATCAAACTACTGACATGACTTTAATATATTCTGATTGTTTGATATTCTCAGATTCATAGTACAACCAAATTCTCATAAGTTAAATAAAAGCAGCAGAGATATTGATTATATTCTCTAATTATTCTTATGTGTAACTTACTGCAATAAAATAGAGTACAATTTTAATTGCAGTTGAGAAAAATGACAAAGATTTTTGTTGTTATTGTTGTTGTTGTTGTTTGTGCAAAAGTCTCATTAAGTTACTCAGTTGCCTAGTCTGGGCTCAAACTCATGATTCTCCTGCCTTGATTTTCAAAAATTCTGGGATTACAAACACCATCCACATTACTCGCTAAGAAAGTTTTAAATTGATATATCATGAAATTAATTAGCCATATATGCTATGTTACCCAAAATATTATTTTATATCAGTTTTTAAAATAACAATATCTTTGTTTACTAAAGATAATTAAGTTGGTGGCAACACTGTGAAATGTGTCATGCACATTGTTCTTCAAACCATATTCTATTGTAGTTTGTTATACTATTCATTTTTTCAAAAAAGAACACTAAAATAGAAAAATGACTTACTTATGTTCACTGTCTTGGTTACTTTTCTCTCATTGCTGGTAAAAATACCTGACACTCATAATGAAGGAAGGAAAGGTTTATTTAGCTCACTGTTTGTGGAGGTTTCAGTCTGTAATCAGCTGGCTGCAAGGAAGAGGGGCATGGCACCAGGGCAATACTTCAAGGAAGCAGCCAACAAAAGCAGCCAGAGCAAAAGTGGGGAGAAGAAGCTTCTTCTCTTTTATATTGTAAGCAGGCTACCCCCACCCATGGTGAGTGTAGTATTCACTCCACTTCTGTGCCCTCCTCTTGCACAGGCTGAGGATTTACAAAGTAAGGATCCTGGCTCCCTGCTGAGTCTCTTAGTTAAACTTCTAAACTTCTCAAATTGACACACTGTATCAACAATAACAATCACTAAACTAGAAATTTGTGGATTCAATATCTAAATCAAGGTAGTTAACTACACAGTATGCCATTGTAGTTTTAAATAAGCAGTAGTATTGAACCACATGTGGAATAATTTTTCCATTACTTTGTTTCAACCTTGTCATATTTCCTTCAAATAGTTTGGTTAATAACCTTCAAATAAAAACTTAGAATTTTTTTCCAGTCCCATAGAAAGCGCAACTGCAGTGTGACAAATTTAACAATGTAGGGGTTTTGAAATTTCCCAATAAGAAAAATAAAGTAAGACAGGAGCAACCAAACTCACATCGAACCTGCAATTTAACATAAAGTATCTAATTTTTTCCTGATGACTGCTTAAGAGTCATGATTAGCATCATAAGCACCAAAAATGTAATAAGTTACATGTTGAACTATATACTTAAAAAAAAAAGAAAGCAATATACTGCCACATTTGGACTTCTCTGTGCTCATCTACTGGTTCCTTTTCTACAGTGATTTAGAGACAGTTGGGAAAGGATTTGTGCTCTGCAGAGGTGCTTGATGACCTATGAGTGAGTGCAGATAGTGTAGCTGGCATCCTGGCTCCTTCAATGAGCTTTCCCAGTGACAGCATTTTACCACATTGGGTGATGTAAAGCACTGCAAGTTACTGTCTTACAGAGCACACTAAGATCTCAAATACAACAGTCTCACTTGAGAAGGTGAACCGACTGAGGAGCCAGAGTAAGATCAGTTTGTGGTGGCCATGAGATACTGCTAGTTACGTCCTTACCTGTTGATCAGTGGCCCTGGATCTAGGCTCTGGGGAACACAGCGTTCCACACACTTCCACTGCCGATGGTCCCTCAGGACAAAATGCATCCTTCTTGGGATTCTTGGGATACAGAGATAATGAACTTTAGGAAAAGATTTCATAACAGTAACAAAAATTAGAGGAGTACTAAGAAGTACAAAGAAGACGACCAATTCTTAAATTAATTTGTTCCATGTAAAGGTATGCTTTTGTAAATTCAAAAATGAAAGTATTATAACACTGGCCATATTTTTTAATAAAACTCAGATATTTCTGTACTGTGAGTGAAAGAGTAAAGGCCCCTGTTTTGCACTGTTACTAGTTCCAAATGAAAGAAACACAGTTTCTTACATAGAAGGTACCACAGATAGAAATAAAGTGTTGTCACTTCTCAGCTGAAGAAATATGAATGGCAAATAAATATATGAAAAAATGTTCAGGATCATTGGTCATTAGAGAAATGCAAATTAAAACAACTCTGAGGTTTCATCTCACTCGGAAAGAATGGCCAGGATCAAGAAAACCACCAACAATAAATGCTGGAGAGGCTGTGGGGGAAAAGGAACCCTTCTCCACTGTTGGTGGGAGTGCAGACTGGTACAACCACTGTGGAGGTCAGTCTGGAGGTTTCTCAAAAAGCTAGGACTGGAAGTCCCATTTGACCCAGCTATTCCGCTTCTGGGCATATTCCCAGAAGAAGTGAAATCATCTTACCACAGTGATGTATGTGCACCTATGTTTATAGCAGCACAATTTGTAGTAGCCAAATCTTGGAAACAACCCAAATGCCCATCAATCGAGGAATGGATAAAGAAGATGTGGTACTTTTATACAATGGAGTACTATTCAGCTATAAAAAATGATCACATTGAGGCTTTTATAGCAAATGGATGCAACTTGAGACCATACTCATAAGTGAAATAAACCAAACACACGTGTGTTAACACCGCATTGTCTCCCTAGTGTAAGATACTGAAAGACTCAATAAGATACAAAATTCCTGATAAATATGGAGAAAAGGTTCTGAAGTCCAATGGTGCTTTTATTCTTTGATGTGATTGGTTTAAGTCCTTTTCCTACTATTTGATTGCAATATGTGAGAAGATAGGAACAGCTCTTTTGAAAAATGGGACACTATGGTAGCCATTGCTGGTTTCTTGTTGTCCGACTTGAAGACCTGTAATGCTATTCTCTTTTATCTGGTTTTATATTACTTTGTTTTGTTTGAGTTTATTGTCTGTAAATGTATGAACAACCATTGTGAAGAAAGCAAGAGACACGAGGGTAATCATTGTTAATCTCCTGTTGTTATGTTTTGAAAACCTGTATAGCTTGCAGTGTTCTGTTTTGAAATGCTATATTTGTTTGACTCTATTCTGTTTTCTTTTGCTTTGTTTTGTTTTGTTGTTTTGTTTTGTTCTATTCTCTTTAAAATAAACAAACAAACAAAAAGAAATAAAGTGTTGTCACAAATTAACATTTTTTTTAACCTTACTACAAAAGATAATTCCTAGAAATTTGCCTTCTAAATAAACACATACCATGTGATTTTAGGGTATTACAATTAAATGCATCACATACATGTCGTATCTCATAACTGTAAGTGAATAGCTCACTAAGTCCCAGAATCAATACCCTTGAACATCATATCACTTACTTTGTTTCTAGATCAGTAAACTAAGTTCATGGAAGAACAGTGGGATTTATCACTGGCTGCACTCCCACACTATGAAGTTCAGTTGTGCTAGGGAGACTACAGATATATATTTTAAAGACAGACAAACTTGATGAAAATCCTATTTCCCAGTTATAAATTAGGTGATCTTAATCAAGTTATTTAGCCTCCTCTACTAAAAATGAGATATGTCAAATTCAGGGTTGATTGGATGGAAATCTATGAATTAAACATATACTGCAATAAGTAAGTTTACAGGGAACATCATAACTATGATAAAAATTATACACACAGACATGAACCCTCACATATCTCCTTATCAAAACAAGAAACTATCTGTATCAGATTTAATACACTTAGTATTATGATCTGAAGTTCTATCTATTTTACTGGAAATGATATGATTTCATTCTTCTTTGTGGCTTACTAACACACACACACACACACACACACATACACACATTCTGTTCATCAGTTTATCTGTTGTTGGGCATTTTGACTATTTCCACTACCTAGCATTTATGAGTTGTGCTTCTGTAAACATTGATATTTATGTATCACTACAGTGTAATTTTTTAATTCTTTTGAGAATATGCCCAGGAGAGGTATAGCTGGATCAAAGGGAACTTCTGCTTTAGGTTTTCTGAGGAGACTAGGCAATTATTTCCTTAGCATCCTCACCAAGAACATAGAAGGGCTCCTTTCCCTCACATCCTCCCAGTACTGTTACTTTTTTGTTTTTGATGATAGCTACTCTGACTGAGGTAAGACAGAAAAATAGTGCACTGTTTCTCTTAGATAAGGGACCCTTGAATATATATAAATAAAGTAAAGCACGGATGGCAGGAAACAAGAAGCCAGCCTTTTTTTTATCAGATCAGGAGAAAGGTGAACTTAAAGGAGAGGTAGATAAAGAGATTGAATATAGCTAATATGTTATATTTACATACCAATTTCCCAAAATGAACATAGCTATTATGTATTGCAAATATACACCGATAAAATGAGTTGCTTACATGGAATTTACAATAGAAATTACTCTATTGTTTATTATATACTAAACTGGTTTTTTTTAAATCCCAAGAAACTAAGAGTATAATTTGCTCCTTTGCTGACACTGATTAGACAATTTTTCCCAGGCTGTATTTAATACCACAATGATTCTCTTGGACTTTCTGTTATGGTCCCAAGGTGGCTGACACAATTGTACCTTTTAAAAGTGCGCTCAATTCAAGCAAAAAATGACAGAGAAGGGAATGACCACAGCAAATTCTACTTTTATCACCTTGTTTAGAACCAAATCATATGGACAGTTCTACCCCACGGATGTTAAAAGATGTAGTATTCCAGCTGCTTCACAATCTAGAGCAGAGTCAGAGAAGGTTGCAAAAGATAAGAGAAGGGGGTTAAGTAAGCAAAACAGGGTGTGTATTTGATTTTAGAATGTATTAACTCAATAAATAATACATAGCTGGGCTCTGACATTAGCTGAGCCTGCTAATGTTTTTATCATCACTATCTTGGAAAATATATGATAATTAACTTATTAATACTCTAATTTTAGCATTCATTTTTATTTAGAAAAATATCACTTAAGTAAACATTTGTACATTGTACATGCTTATTTTTAATTCATTATGATAGATTCCTACAGATAAAAGATCTTCTAAGTTTATATATACTACTCAATCTGTCCAGAAACATTTACCTCCAGAAATATTGCCTGTAAATGCATCATCTCCTCTCACTAAGGAATGGCATCTCTTCAATTCTTTTCTTCTTTTTTATTAGAATATGTTTGTGATAGTAAATATTCTACATATATATACACACACTATATATGATATATATATATATATATATATATATGTATTTATCATGGAGTCTTGGCACAAGTACATGGCACATTTTCCTTCCTTTTTACTTACCCTTCTTGTGCCATTCTTCCTGTCTTTCTCCACCCCCAACCATTCCTTGTTATTCCAATTTCTCACTTTAATTCAGTGCAAGTCTATCTACTCAAACTCAATTGCTCTAAGCAAGTACATGTATTTGTTGTAATATTAAATGATATAAACAGAAGCTTCATTAATCTACATGTATGTAATAACTCTTCCCTCCTTCCCACTTTCCATGGATGGATAACAATAACATAGGCAGGTTTTATCTAGTGTTTTAACATTATTCAAAGATATAAACTCAATTACATTAATGTCAAACAACTAATAGCAACATCATCCGAATGAAACTTAATATTTAGTTATATTGGGTAGTAATTCCAGTCCAAAATTCTCTATTACAGAACCAAGTTTCCTATGGATAATAATCTCACTTATTATTAGATAAAGCTTTAGTTCATATTTTGCAACTCAGTGTTAGCTACTGAAACTTCTGTGATTTTTCCTCACAAATCCACATTTTCAGTCTGAAATTGGTGGCTGAGTTGTTGCAGACAATGTATTTACATTTTTAATGTAATGTAAAATAAATAAAATTGTATTATAATAGAGTATACAAGGAAGAACTTGGGAACTTGGAGCATCTACATGGAGCTTGGTAAAATTTAATTCCTCATTTCATATAATAACAAAGATTAAAACTCCATAGTATTAAAGGTTAAACTAAGTATTTATTGTAAGTATTAATTAAATATAAGCTTAGAAATTTCAGTTTACCTTGGTTCCCTTAAAACATGTTTCATATTAGCTTTTGTGCTGGAAATGTTCTCATGTAGTTTTTAACCATGAATTTTCACAATGATTCCTTAAACTTTTTCATGTAAACACAACATAATATTTTTATATAAGTAATCATTTTGTGTTAAGTAAAATCCTTTCAATTGATTTCTTTTCACCCTCCTTTAAACATTTACAACAGGAAGACATCATTTTACATCAATAGCAATGGCAATTATCAAAAGACTAAAGATCACATACTAGATGGGAGTGAAGAGAAGAATGCAAATTAATACAGCTAAGGTAGAAAACAGATGGAAGTGCCTCAAAAAATTAAAATGAAAACTTTCACATAATCCAACTATCCTCCTCATGGGTCTGTAGGTAAAAGAAATGAAATAGTGTTTTAAAGACACATCAGTGCTTTGATGTTTATTCACCATAAGCAAGAAATGCAAACTACTCATGTGTACATCTATCGATGAACAGAGAAAATTTGGCCCATACCCACAAGAAAGTACTACTCAGTGAAGAATAAAATCCTGTCATTTGAAAAACATGGGTGGGACTGGAGGTCATTGTGTTAAGAGAAATAAAGCAGGTGAAGAAACAGAAGGACCACATGGTCTCTTTCAAACGTGTAACCTGCTAGAAGAAAAGCTCTAAGCAGCTAAGAAAAAGTTGTTTACCAGAGGCAGGAGAAAAGGAGAGATGAGGAGAGGTATATTTTTAATTTAATAAACTATAGGTAGATAAGAACAAGAATATCTTGGGTACCACCTCACAGCAGCAGGGTACTCTTAGATAGAAATAATGAGCTATACATTTCAGGAAGCGAAAAGATTGAAATTTTAAATTTTTCATTAAAACAAAATCATAAATGACTGGGAAGCTAGACATGTTTAACATGATTTAAACACTACACAATGTACGCATATATCATTTAAGCATCATGTGAGCTCATTAATATATACTTTTTATAATATTATGTAAGTTAAAATAAATTTTTAAAATGGTAATACATTTATAACGTAGTAGATTTTTATCAACTATAATATTTCATCATCTTTGAATATTTGAGGAAATTTGAATCACTGTACCATAATTGGTAAACTCTTCTGAATGTGCACAAAGTAAGAATTTAAAACAGGTAGGATTTCCAAGTTGCCAGACTCACAGGTGGAAAGGCAGCCCTAGAGGTCAGTGAATAACATTAACAGGGGCATCAGCTACTAAAAAAGACAGGAGTCCTGTTTGGAAGGGGCCAGCTATAGGATTTGTGTGCTACTTTCTTGGTTCCTGGAACGTGAGCCTACTATCTGCAAATGTCATTTGTGTAAGATGCAGCTATAATTAACTTCTAAGGGATGTAGAAAGTCACCCTGGTTGCCCTTTACTGAAATCAGCAATTAATGACAAAGTCTTGTGCACCAAATATACCTCACTTGTGTTTCAAATTCTTGAATCATGGGTTCAGATTTTGAACCATCCACGAGGAATACTTATCAGGTTGCTTGTGCTGGAGAATAACATTCTTTGGGGGTAGATTTTACCGCAGAACATGCCCAGCTCTTCGGAATGTGTTTGGCTCTCGTCTGTTACACATTGTCTTGTCAGTAAAAATAATGAATAATTTCTTATGGTTCATTCTTGAAATTTTTTGAAGGAATAAAATAACATTTTAATTTTTTGTTTTTGTTTCATTTTAACTTTTTTAGTTTTTAAAATTTCATGCTGGTATATGTATGAAGTACATTATGTTTATGTTCATCTTTAGAAGACACGTATTTCACAGATTTTTAACTCTTTTTAATTCCCCTTTGTTGTCTTTCTCTCTCCTCCTCCCATGTCTAGACCATCTCCTTTTTGTGATATGTCACTCTGTTTCCTATTATTTATCTATTTGGAAATGCTTTATATTTTGCAGCTCTCATATAAGAGAAGCTTTGTTATATATAAGCTTCTGTGTTGTATTTATTTCACTTAACATGGTCTCAAGTTGCATCCATTTTCCTACAAATGACTCAAATTTAACCTTTAAGGCAGAGTAGTACTTCATTATGTATAAATACTCCATTTTCCTTATTCTTTTGTTGATAGTTATGTAGATTACTTCTAAAAATTAGCTATGGACTTGTACAATCGTACACATGAATACACATGTATCATTTTAGATTTATGTCTAACTTTTTGGAGAAGATACCTAGAATGGAATAATAAGGCCAAATGAAATTTCTAGTTTTATTTTTTCAAGAATTTCCACACTAATTCCTGTTGCAGTTATACAAGTTTACATTCCCACCCACTATATAGAAGGATCCCTTTATTCGTACAGCTCCACCAACACTCATTTTTTTCTTTTCTTTTTAATGATGATTATGATGGTAATCATTTTTTTCTAGAATAAGACAGAATGCTTCTTAATTTGCATTTCTCTAGTGCAAATTAGATGTTCAGCACTTTTTCATGTATTTATTTTCCATTTGTTCTTCCTCTGAGAAGTGTCTATTCATTTCATTTGTTTATTCTTCAATTTTTTTTTCTTTTTAATTTGGGGGGATCTGTGTTTTTGAGTTCTCACTAAATTCTAGATATTAGTCCTCTGGCAGAGGACTAACTAGCAAATTTTTCCCATTCTGTAGCTTGGCTCTTCACTCAATTGTATTGAAATAGCATTTTTTACAAATGTTCATTTCTTGAGAAGAATGTTTGTGTAGTGTTGAAGTGGTGTTTTTTATTTATTCCATAAAATTCTATAAAGCAAGTATTACTACCTCCATATTACAAAGGGGAAATTTAACTACAGAAAATTTACATGTAAATGTAGGGCTAGAAAACCACCTCAATCCTTCCAATGTCAGAACCTAAACTCATAGAATCTCTGTACTGCTACTTCTTTGTTTCATTGAGACAAGCAAAGTGTAGAGATTTCTTTAAGAGCAAATGAGATCTGGATTACTAATAAAGATAGATATGGGAAGAAACATGAAAGATTTTTCTGGTTTACATCACAGGTCAGTCTCACCCCACAACACAGCAGAAAAGGCATGGTTTGTGCTGTTTTCCTTACAATTATAATCACATTCAACTAGCCTTTCCATGACTCTGCTCTCAGTTCTTTGCCATTCTACTGACTGACAAAATTTCTTCTTTCCCCAGGCCAATCTAGAGTCCATTTAAGACCCTTCACCTTACCTATATACGTAAGAGTTGATCAGCCATTTTGTTAATTAAATTGCATACAATCTAAAGAGAATTATACTAGATAGAAGTATAGCAAGACATTTGCATACAATCTATCAACTCTGAAGTGTGAAAAGATCTGATTATGTAAAGGTATGTTACTGATTTATTAAATTTGCAATTTCTTCTTTGTTATTAATAAGAATTTAGTGTATTAGCTCAAAATTTTTACAGTTGAAAAGTAAAGGAAATGATGTATTAAATGAAACATTCATATAGCTCAAATGATCTGATATATATATATATATATATATATATATATATATATGAATGCACAGTGTTCCCTCCACTAGGCATTAATCCTACTTAATCTACCAAAATTACATATTTAATATTCTGTTTTGATGGATGTCTTCCCTAACAAAGCCAAAGTTTATTAGCCTTATGCTTTTTGTTGAGTTGTGTAATAGTTATAAATGAGAATAACATTCCTGCCTTTCTCATTTTCCATTCAATTGCAAGATAACTTTATAGAGATAAAAATGTATAACTTATATAAAATATGCAAAATAAACATTTATCTTATCAATAAATATAAATATGCAAAACTTAAATATCAGTTACCTAATACATTATAGAAACATTTTAATTAAATGTTACCAAAAAAATGAAATGTTGTTGCATTCTTTCATTTTTAACTAACATGAAAGAAAATCACTGAGAACAGAAACTAAATTCCTTATTCTAATGGAAAATCAAAAATCTAGAAACACCATGAGTAGATTCTTTATATAATACTGAAACGGGTTTCAAAATGTAGTACTCATCTAGACATACTTTTTACTTCTTTTCTACCTTTACTCTTTTCTTTTACAAACAGTTTAATAAATCAATAATTGGATTACAGATTTAGTGTACATACTAAATAGAATGAAAGGTTTTTTGTGTGGTCATAATCATAAATTCAACATTGGTCCACTTAGCTATAGTGCGAGAAATGTGTGTGTGTGTATGTGTGTGTGTGTGTTTGTGTGTGTGTGTGTGCGTGTGTTTGCATGGGTCTAATTTTCCAAAAATTTTTACGTAAATGTGTGCTAACAAAAAAAGTAGCTATGGAGCTTAACTTTTTAAAATTAAGGCTTTTCCTTAATAAGTAGGAATGAGAAGCAAATGAATGGCATATGAGTTGACAGAATATTTGCAACCTTATGGATTTAATAAAATTTGAACTTTGTAATAATAGGCCTTTTTCTGTAAGATGTAGAAAAATAAATAAAACAAACACTGAAGAAAAATTCTCCTGATATAAAAGATTTATTATTGGATGGGTATTGTGAAGACAGATTTGCAAAATGAGTTGAAATTCAGAGATCTGTAAGTATTGCACTTGCTCAAACATCAAAACATGTCAATTCATCTAGGCATAATTGATGTTAACTTGAAACATATTCCTAGCTATAACCATTTTGACATTTGATTTGTTATTCTATAGAACAGTATTATTACTTTAACACATAATATGCAATTTTATAAACTGTATCTCCATCCCTTCTTCTAAAAATAAAATACTTTTACTCCTCCTCTAATATTCTACCCCTAGCTTTGAGATTATTTCTAAAAATTTAATTTTATGCTACAATCACTGTATGTGGTATAATTTCTACTTTATGAAAATGTTTGTTACCTCATATTGTAAAGCCAAAGAATGTGCAACTAGCAGAGAAACTGTATTTTTAATTGTGTTTAGGAAGCTGAGAGAGGACAAAAATTATCTCTTCTATAACCCCTGTGAGTCGCACACTACTTCTTTCTGGATAAGGCAAGAGTTGAAACTGAAAGAACAAAAGAATCTATTGGGATTGGCCTTAAAACCATTGGAGAAAATGAAACTGCTTTGAAGTCTGGGTATGACCATTTTTATCAGTGGAGATATTTCCTAACTACATTTACAAATCAAGCAAGTGCCCTGTTTCTTCTTATCAGATCCTAGTTTTTAAAAGCTCCATCCAGAAGAGAAATTACCTCATAGAGTGTAGTGAAATAACAAGTGTAATAATTTTTCTGATCATGCATTCTTGCTTATACTATCTTGCCTCCATTTTCATTTAGGAAGAATCAAATTATTGTGTCAGAAAATATAACAATGATATTACTACTTTCTAATTTTTTAGCAGTTACGGAGTGACATTCTATGTTATCACAACCCCTGAATGGCAGTATTTAAAAAAAATAAGAAATATTTTTAGACTATACAATAGGAGGAAAAAGAAATAGTGATATAGAAATGTCTATACGTGCCACCTCACTTTATTATATTTTAATGGAAATAAAACAACTCAAAGTTGGATTACTGTCATTTGTTTTACATATTCAAAGTGTATAAACATAATTCAGTAACTGTCTTTAATTTACATTATCAGATTAATCTGATGAGTTATTAGGTATGCAGGTTTCCACCATTTTAAAGGTAAATAGTGAATATCATTATTCACAAAAATTTGTGGAAAAGTTTGTTTGGTTGGTTGGTTTTGCTTTAGCCTATGTGGTGGATTAACTAATGGTCAACTTGTAACACCCACCTGAACTGAGTCAGCGTGGTTCTGGGTCTTCATGACCCACCCAATGACTGTTGCCTGCAGCATAAAAGGCGAATTGCAGGAGAAGATGGTGTGCTGTTGCCTCTCCTGGAGAATCTTGTCATGCTGGTTTTCCTAATTTGAACCTGACTGTAATCACTGGAGGAGCTCAGATTTTCACTGCTGCTGAGTACGAGTGTGGTTCAGGGAAGCTCTGGTTCTTACCTTCAAGATAGTTTCCTCGTCCCAGTGCAGATCCATCAGCCTGCTGGCACAGATCCTTCATCCTCCTGGGGTACACTTTCTAGCTTCCACCACTTTGGGCCTTCCTAGTGTAGATCCTTGATACAGTCTTGCATGAGACATTGTCATGGACTCTAGACCTCCAGTTGGACTTGTGGAATATACTGCCATGGGCTCTAGATCTTCAGCTGGACTCATGCAGCCATCGGCTGGATTCTTTGGGTCTCTAGTATGTGTGCAGATATTTTGCACCCTTCTGCATTTGATTTTTTGAGTGAATATTATAAAATAATCCTACAAATTTTGTGTCCTGTAATCTATTTCCTTGTAAACCCTGACTACAACAATCTATTATGTACGTGAGCCATAATCATTTTTGATGATGACAATAATGTTTATTGCAAGTTAATTGGGGCAGTCTCTTTGCTGGGGCATTCCACTCACACTCTATCTACTATCTCCATCTTTAGGTGTTTATTGCTTCTTCAAATGTGCATGTCCATAAACCAGTGCTTTTCCAGTCTTCTGCTTGGAAGACAAGGTTTAGCTTCCAGCCTTTTGACTTGAACATTTAGTAAACCTACATTTATTAATCGCAGTTTTCCTTCTGGAATTTCTAGTATCTTCAGATACAGTAAGGAACTGAATAAACCTCCTCTTCTGTTAGAGTGGAGAAGGAGCAGATTCACAGTAGGAAACAGTACCTGCATACAGGGGGTATAGAAGAGCTACTCCACCTCACGTAGCTTCCAATCAAATCTAGAATAAAATTCATAAAAATTATGACATCTGGCGAGATCCTTGAGTTTTTATCCCTACTTCTGGATTTTCAAAATGACAGTGTATTTAAAACATACATATATACAACCACTTAAGTTATGTAGAGTTTCTGCATCATATTAGAAAAGCATTAGAAGTGAAATTTAATGAAATATGCATGGTAATGTTAAAATTATCTTACACACAAGCAAATGTTACCTTAAAATTCTCTCACAAATCTTTCTGCATTATGCAAATAATGTAGAAAACTATTTTAATCTGTGAATTATTTACTAGAATAGCTGTCATTTGGATATTTTAAAGAGAATATGTGAGCAGCTCTTATGGATTTATTGTGATTTATAATGGAATCATGAGATGGTGTATGAAAGATGCTTGCTTGTGATTTTTCTCCCATCAGGTTTAAATTGAAAATCTTGAGTAATATTTGCATATTCTCATCATTTTTTTTGTATTTGTGAAAGAGAACAATGTTCATGTGATATACGAGCCTATGTAATATACTTAAGAGGGAATGACACAAATTCCTGTCTTCACTCAAAGTGCCACTACAAAATACCACAAACTACATGATTTAAAACATAGAATTTTATTTTATCCAAGTCCTCGTAACTGGATGTCCAAGATTTTTTTTTTCTTTTCTTTCTTTTTTTGAAACAAGGTTTCACTATGCAGTTCAGGCTGGACTCGACTTCACTTTGTAGCCCAGGCTGACCTCAAACTCACAGTAATTCTCCTGTCGCAGCCTCACAAGTGCTGAGACTGCAGGTGTGTGCCACCATTCCTGGGAAACACCACTTCCGATGAATCTTTCCTCACTACTTGCAAGAGTTGGGCTTCTCACTATCACTTCATACAGTCTTTCCATACAGTCTATGCCTGGAGAAAGCTGGTCAAGACTCTAGTGTCTCCCTTTAATGACACAAATCAGATTGCAACAGGATTGTACCCTTGACTTTCCGCTTCTCTCATAACCTCATTTAACCTCAAAGTCTTTCCATCTCCAAATAAAACCATATTGGGTGTTCAACAACTGGGGAGAAACAGGTATTGAAACATAACAATGTCAGAGCACACCTTTTGTTATGATATCAGGCACAGTACATAAGTTTTATGAAAGAAAAATTCATAAAAATTCATGACATCTGTGGAACATGCACAAAGTAGATATTATATGGCAAATTTTTTTATAAACTCAGCAAAACCATAGCTATGGTAATAGAAAGTCATCAGCACCATTCCTGTGGCTATTGAAATATATAAAATGCATTTAAAAGATATATTATATAATAATATATAGTAAGGATAAAATACCACCTGTGAATAATCTCTATGAATGTAGTCAAGGCATTGAAAGAAGATGAGGATACTGTATAATGAATAATCATGACTTTTTTGTTTTTTTGGTACTGGGAATTGAACTTAGGACCTCACACTTGCAAGGCAGGCACTGTGCTTCTGAGCTATATCCTTGGCCCAATTATGATATTTTAAAGTAATTTAATATATGACTATAAACTCAATATTATGAAAATTCTTTAATCTAGATATTATCATTTGCTCTTTATAGATTGTGAAATTAGACCTTTTAAAATTTTATATGTTCTGCATCTTTGTTTTTTCTATTTTGCCACTGTACTTATTTTTAAGCAGAGAGAACAACTGGGATTAAAAAACAAAGGTGCTAATAATGTATCTTATGTATTTCATTCATTATTACACATAGATTTATGTAGAGATGAAAAGCATAAAATTTTAGAAAGTTTAAGTGCCTGAGTTAGACACCATATCAACAAAAAGTAAATTTCTATTTTGGAAAGAAGTAAATGACATATATAACTCAACATTTTTGTTTTTTCCTTAGTTGTCAATGGTCTTATAATCTTTACTTTGTCGCACAGAGAAAAAATTTTGCTTGAGCATTTTATGTTTATTATTCAGTTATTTTAATCCAAAAGACTTTTGCATACCTTGTTTTTATTTGTATCCCCAAATTACATAAAATGTTCATAGCAGTGCTATTCAATATAGTTTTTATAGTGGTAAAAATGTTCTAAATCTGTGGTATCAAATACACTCCCCTTATGTCACATAAAATATTTGCAACTTTAAATATGGCAAGTGAGACTGTGGAATGGCATTATTATTTTAATTTTAATAGTTATTAATTTTAATTTAAATTTATGGAGTCATCTGCAGCCTGTGACTGCAATGTATTTTTGCATGATAGTCTTAAAGAATATCATATGTGAGCACTTTATATGCTGGAATAAATAATAGGAACATTCTGGAAGATGTGGGCAAGGACTGTCTAAACAGAATACCAGTTGCACAAAGAGTAAGGAAAAAGAATCAACAAATAGAATCATATCAATTTTAAAAGCTTCTGCACAACAAAGTAAAATCAAATGGAATGAAGAGACATGCTACAGAAGGAGAAAATTAATTTTGCCAGCTACTCTTCAGACAGAGGACTAATATCTAGGGTACATAAAGAAGTCCAAAAATCATACCCCTCCAAATTCAAATACATGAAAAATGGAGAATTTAAATGAGCATTCTATTTTTATAGGGAAATACACAGAGGCCCACTGAGTATAGGTAAAAATGATCAGAATCTTTGATCATTAGAGCAAGGAAAATCAAACTATCACTGAGTTTCCATCTTAACTGCAGTAAGAATGACTATCATCAAGGAATTTAAAAAAATAGAAGATGATGACAAGTTTGTAGGGAAGAAAGAATTTTACTACACTGTTGATGGGAATGTAAACTAGTCAATCTACAATGCTATTCCATATGGAGACTCCTCAAAAAATAGAGGTTCCTTTGACTGAGATATTATTCTTTGTGCATATCTCCAAAGGTATGAAAGTCATGCTATGGTGACACAGGTGTGCTCATATTTATTGTAGCACAACTCACAATAACTAAAATATTAAAATGTCATATATGCCCATCAACAGAAGAATGGATAAAGAAAATGTGGCACCCAGACACAAAGGAGTATTACTCAGACCTAAGAAATGACAGATGTAAGGTAGGAAAATGGATGAAATCTGAGGCCATAATACTAAATGAAATGAATCAGAAATACAATAATAAATATCTTATGCTTCTCTCATATTTTGAGTTTATGACTAATTATGGCCAATGACCCCAGTTTGGAAAGAATACATACTGATTATCAGACACCTCCTTTAAAGCAGACTGTCCTTCCTGTCTTTTTTGCTACAGAATATAAGACAGAGACAGTGAATTAGATATCAGTTCAGACTACGGTAGTACCCTGAGAAGTGTTTTACAAGATAGAACTAACCCAAGACCTTACATTGCATGTATAGCAGAGCTTTCTACCCATTCTCAACTATCAAGTATAATCTCAAGTATCATACAGGAGGAAGGAAATGTCCATCTTGTGTTGGAGAATTTCTTACAGGCACTAAAACTATACTTGACTAATGCATGAAATTTATACCTCACTGTATTTTTTTTTCTCATGAAAAATAGAAATATTTTGTATCATTGGCATAGCTCTCTGTATATATAGCACAGAACAGTGAGAACATCATCTTTGTCACTGTAATTTAGGTGATAAAACTATAAAAACAGAAGGCAGAACAAGTATTTATTGAGTTTGTTGTTCTACAAAAGAGAACAGAAAACTAAAATTCTTTGTGCTCCTTGATTGTCTTAGCCAGTTTTTTCTTGTTAATATGGCAAAATAACAAAGACAACAATTTAGAAAAGAAAAGATTTATTTTGGCTTATATTCTGAGATTCAGTCGCTGTGTAATGAAGTGTAATAGTTAAGGTTTTTAGGTTCAAAAAGGCAGTGGACATAGGAAAAAAATAAAAAAAGGGTAAGCGTGCAAAAATAAAGACCTGTCTCAATATACCAGGAAAAGGGTTTTATGCAGGGTGTGTTATTTGATAGTGTGTTCCTTCATCTAGACTAGAGTTCAAGAAATATTAGAAATTACAAGTTTTACTTGAACAAATTTTCTTTGGAACAAAAGAATAAGCTTTAGGTTCCTAGGTAAAACCCTTAGGGTTGATAGCATAAGGTTTATGCTTGTTGTGTGTTAACTTTCCAAAATATTTTTTAATTAAGCTGGCTTATAGATTAATAGGCACTCATGATATTACCCCAAATGCTTTTACTTCAGAGATCTTAAGAGTGAATTAATTTATATTGGTTGGTCAGAATAAAGATGTCCTTAAAATTGGTGAAGTGTTTTGATCCAGACTGTTAGTGATTCAATATCTTTAAAAAATTGATTTCACAAGTGTAATGTTTATAGTTTTCTGTGTACCATGACTTGTGGGTATTTCCCTGGTTAAAGATATTATGTACAGCATAAATATGTTAATGACTGTGCTTGAGTTCTCAGGAGTAATCAAAAGTAATTGTTAAGATAAATTAGTGTGGACTCCTTGAACCTGGGTGACTCCCAAGCAAAAGTCCACACTGTGGCTGAAAAAGCAGCTCCCTGAAACAATTTACTTGATCATTCTCTACTGTTGGGTGCCTTCTCCGCCTTCTCCCTGTTGTTTTGCTGTGATGCATCCTAATGAGTATTATTAAATCAATTATTATGATTGATTATGAAGTTAGCTATAAATTTTCTATTGCTAAAAGTTTTCTCAGTTAAAACCAACAAGTTTTCCTTAAGATAGAATATTTCGGGTTAACCTTACAAAATTAGGTGAAAAAACAAACGTCTTACAATTTTCCTAAGATAATTTCTTGTCGTTTTTTATTGCTAGTCTTTTGGCAACTTGAAAAAAACTGAGTATTAAAATTAAAGTGTTAAAATGTTAACCTGTAAAATGTTATCAGCAACCAGTGTATGATTGGTTAATTATCTTAATTTATGACACAACCTATATAATTAGAATTTATATATATTTCTGCAAATATATGTAACACTCCCTCTGGGTGTAAGCTTTAAAGTTAAATTCATAGACATAAGTTTAAATACAATAAGTTTTTCCTTATACAATACTCATTACATTTAAATATTAGACATTTAAAATGATCATTTTTTGTTAGCTCTTTAAATTTGGTTCCACCATTTAAAACTTAATCTACATCTATTCACTTTGATTAGATATTCTGTCATTTCATAAATGAGATACATTTATATGTTGGGTAATGAGTTAACTTATGATCAGTGACATTGTTTCTAAGCTTGTAAGAGTCTGAAGATGTACTTTAATCTTTGTCAACAGTTACAACCTAAAGAAGTCCACATTTTACATTAAGAATAAAAATGAAGTACACAATGAAAAGATTTCTAAAAAGCTGTGTATCAAGTACTACTTACCTCATGGCGTATTAAATACATTTATCTTTACCAAGTGTACAATCCTTGGAAAATACAAAACTTAGAAAAACCACTTATCATACCAATGACTTCCAGAACAAATTTGTTTGTGATGGTAAAGTTTTCAGCCTTTTGCTTGTGTGATTGTGGAATAAATGCTCTAACCATTAGAAGAATATTAACAATACATATGCAGGCAGTGTCACTAATAATCAGAAACTGATTATTAGTAACATATAAAGTACATCTATAAGTACTAAAGTGCATCTATAAGTAAGTACATTCTAATTAAATGTTACTTTATTAAGAAGTACAGGATTTAAATGATCATACATTTATATCATTTAATATCTTGTAATTAGGCAAAGGTGACCAAACGATAAGATAAAAATTTAGATGTGTTTCAGAGATAATAACAACAATCTAATGGTCCTGTTATAATAACATTATCATAATTATTTTTGCCACAGTGGTATGTTTCTAGAGAGAAGGAGAGAAATGTGTGGGGAGGAGAAGGGGACTAAAAACAGAAACAAGCTGTAACATGTACATGTACCTACTCTTCAATATGAGTGTGAACTTCGGGTACTGCAAATACGTACTAATAAAATAAAATAATAAAAAAATGCTGCATTTTGTCTTGATGTTAAATTTTCCTACAAGATTTTATAACTGTAATCTGTTAACATTCTACAGAAATTTGACTTCTATGAAAGCCATGATTGGTACAAGAAATACTAGTTCTCCATTCATACCTTATATTTCAAAGTGCTCTAATCCTAATAACCCCATGATGGTTAAGCATACTGCTTTCACTTAAATATTGGTGTAGCTAAGATTCGAGCACCATCTGACCGTGTGCCTCCATGGTCAGACAGGAGCCTGTACCTGAGAGGTCCCTTCAGAAAGGATGCTACAACTCCAGCGAGTCACTCGAATTCCTGAGTAGGGAGATTGTTGATCTCTAGAAGACAAGAGTTAGCTGGTGTACATTGTGCTGAAAAGAGGGCCACTAAAAAGAGAAACGTCTCTCAAGCTTCAAAGGGATGCCATGTAGCCAAGCTGGATTGTGGCCCATTCTGGCAGAGGCCATGGTGAAGGAAAAAAAAAAAAAGAAAAGAAATTAAGAAATAAAAACTATCCAGGGCCTAAGCGGGTCTGCACATGGCTCCAAGCATCATTCCTGAGGAGCTCAACTGACCATGACATACATATATTGTATATAATTTATAATACACATATATCAAGATTTTCACACATATATATCAAGATACATATGTATATATGAAACACAGGTCTCATTTTAAGTTGATTTTAAACACCTAGTAGAAAATACAGTATTAAATATATACATATATTAGATCTAATACATATATGCATATCTATCATCTCTCTCTCTATATATATATATGATATATTAGATATAAAAAAGGAGCTCCAAATACTACAACAGTCCCTCCTGTTAGTTTCCAGATAGACTTTACCATATGACCATTATGGCTTAACAAGTCTGCGGAAGCCACAGTGACAGCTCTAAAAGCACAGGTTAAATCTCTACATTCCTTAGATAAAATACGCCTTCCAAACCACACAGCTCTCAATCATCCCATTGGTTTTTTCTCACTTAGAGTCTGTCAAACTTCAGTCTTACAGACAGCAACACTAATGAATGTTCCAGTCTCTTTTCACCAGAGTCCACTAAGTCAACTCCCTAATAAAAGCCTGTAGCTGTGGACTCCCCAACATTACTTCTATTGAGGATCCCTTCAGATTATCTCTGTGGAAAACAATGCCTGATGGCTGGTCCCTTATACTGATCCCTTTTCAGCAGGAAACAGGTTGATTGAGACAATTGCTTATCTTCTCTAAAGGCAGAGATACTTCTTCAGAGAGGGGAGTGTAAGAGAGTTTAAAGAGTGTAATAGAGTACATTGGTTTAGTTAGTTTATATATAGGCAGTCACCATAAGAAAAAAGACAAAAAGCCAGAATAAGAATGGAAAGATAAAGACCCTTCCTTATCCTCAGGAAGAAAGATCTTATGCAAAGTATATAAATTAGTTGACAACTTTTCCCTTCCTCCAGACTGGACTTAGAGGAACATTAGAAATGCAAAACAACTGGTTTTCTTTGAACTTGTTTTCTTTGAAACAAGTGGAGAAAATGACTTTTCTTCATGATATATATATATATATATATATATATATATATATACATATCTTTGTTTATCTCATATAAACATATGTTATATATATGATGTAAAAAAGATCACAGTTCCAGTTCTATTTCCAGCATCCCCTCATGTAGCCACTCACCAAGAGCTATCTTTTTTCTTATTTTAGACAGTCTCTAATTCCCTTGTGTCTATGATTTTATTCTTTGACTTAATGAGATGATGAGCTTGAATTTATACAAAATTAAGTAATTTGAATGTTTGACTGGTGTCATTTTGTTGGGTCTGAGTTGAGGCGGAGCAAAGTTACTCGCCTCCCGGAAGTAGGAAGCAGAAGGGAGACAGTGTCCCGGACAACTTAAAGTCCCCAGAGTCATGGTGTTAGTTCCTCATTTCCCATCAGCTCTTCACAGTGGTGTAGATGGAGCTGGAGCCCTTGTGATCCAATCAGTTTTCAGAAGTCCATCTGCTGACAATCAAACCGGTAATTCATAGCCACAGGGAGACATCCCAGTCCAGAGCCACAACATAAAGTTATAAAGGGATGTGTTGAATTCAGGCAAATAGCCATTTTCCAAAGAGCTGGGAAGAGAATTAGCTTTATTTTAAGGGAATGTCCATGTATACAGCCCGCCATTTAAACTGGTTGATCTTTAGGCAGTGTTGGTCCTTAATCAAGGGCTTCTGAAGCTCAAGCCACAAGAGCTAGAATTGCCATTTGGTATTATTTTCAAACGTCTTCATTTACGTGCCAGGCAATAGGAGTCATCCCAGCTGCAAGGAAGAGCTGCATGGTGCTCCACTCACTGAAAGCTTTCTGTTGCAGCTGGTCACTCGCCAGGAAAGTGAGAAGTGATCTTGAGTTGTTGAAATCATGGGAAACCTATATTCCTAAATCTACCAAAGGGAGCTGTATCCCCTAAGACATTTAAACTCTGCAGTCTATTGACTTTAATGACCAATTCAGATGTGTAATGGGACAGATCATTTTATAGAAAACCTCAGTGGCCATAGAGGATAGTAGACAAGAGAATTACATTAGAAAATGATTAGAATTTGGGAATGCCACATTGGCTAATCATGGAATATTTTTCTATTCAGGTTGGAAATTTTCACAGTTTCTGCTAGCTGAAATTGATAACAGCTATGAAATCCCAACTATAGTATGCTTTCTACTCTATTTCTAGTTCTCTTTTTTCTTTCTTTTTTTATTTGTCTTGGTCCTACTTCACCTAATTATTTAAGTGTCACAGGGAATTTGTTTTTGGCCCCATGAATCATCATAAAATCTGCATCTTTAGGAGCTGCAAAATACATTGCTTCCTGAAAAAAAAAAAACTTGAACAAAGAGATAGATTTAATAATTAGTATGTTGTCCAAATTATTGAGAATGACATATATAACTTGGATGCACTGAGGCAGGCACAGTTAATTGTTTCCTAACTTTTTGCTCTGAGATTTTCTGTTGTGATTTGTGTTTTGGTTATTGTTATTATAGCATCTCCTATTATCAAAAGAGGACATGACAATGCAATTCAACTCCACTGTCTTTGTCTCTTACATCTTAAGGGGATTTGCATATGACCATGTTCTATCACATAAGCAGAAATAAAGGCTGCGATTTCTGTAGATTATATCCATAATAGATTGTATGGAATGCAGACTGATGAACTCTCTTCTTTTTCCGGAAGTGCAACAAATTTATAAAGATTTATCAAAGGATAATATTTTGTGTCAGATTTTCTTGTGATGAAGTAGAGCATTTCAATTCATAGACTCATGAATTATTTTCTTAAGTTTCTAAAATATTTTTAAAGTCTATAGTATGTGCTTATTAACCAATATTTCAACATTCTTTAAATAGGCTGTTTTCTTCATGGTGGGTTGGATTGCTGACAGTGTTATACAAATTATCACCACTTTAGAAGTTTAAAAAACAGAAACAATTTTTATCTTCCTAATAAATGTGTTTAGAAGTATGATGTAAGTAAACTTGTGCAAAAATTAATGTGATAGCATGGTTACGACTGTTTTCTGGAGACTCCAAAAGTCTATCCATTTTCTTGACCTTTACAATTTCTCAAAGATGCCTGAATTATGGATTTATGATTGTTCCCTTCATCATCCAAACTAGTAATTCACATCTCTCTGAAACTTTGAATATCCTTCCAATTTTTGCTAGTCACACCCAGAAAAACCCTCTCTACTGAGGGGTTCATGTTACTAGATCAACTGCAAATGGATAGTCGAGAATATCTCTTCATCTCAAGGTCTGCATATAACCTTAGTTATATAGGCAGAGTTTCTTTTTAAATATAATATACCAATTTACACTGCTGGTGATTGAGACATGGACACATTTTGAATAACTATTATTCTATAAACAATATTCAGTGCAAGATTGTTTCCACTTTTTTCACTGCTTTGATAAGTTCATGAGACACAACTCGTGTTTTTATATTTCTTCCAGGTTTGTCATTTCTCTACATTTCATTATTAGTACCATTTTCTACACCCCTCCCATAGTTCTTGGCACTATTGTGTTGTATTGCTAATATATGTCATTACCAAACTATTTTATTTTATGTATTAATTTTTTTACAAACTCTGTCTTCTTATCTTATTTATTATCTTACCTTACAGAATTTCTGTCTGCTTTTGGAGCTCTTTGTTTATTTATACATTTTAAGGTGTGCTTCCCATACTATTATTAGTATTTTTGCTCATGGAAATGTATTTAGATAAATGTAATTTTATAATAATATTTAAGTACTTTAAATTTTGTTTGCTTGCAAATAACTTTCACTGTGTATTTTACCTTTTACTTATTTTTTCTTATAGTCATATTATCTAATACTTCTCATGGTTCTTTTATAGCTCATTGACTTTTTATTACATAATGGCTAGTAACTTAAATAGCTACTAAAAAACTGTATTTCATGCAAATAATACATTTTAGCTGAATATTTAACTAGAGAGCATAAAAGATAATTTTATAATCTGCAAATATTTGGAAATCTAACAGTACCCTTCTAATTTATCAAGATTTGATAAAAAAATTAGAAAACAATTATAAACATTTTCAACAGAAAAAAATTGAGAATACTCCCACAAGCATATGTAGGAAATAGTAAACCAGTACTTAGAAAACTGCCATGTAATAAATTATTTTGAAATTGAAAACAAACCACGTTTTTCTTAAAAGTATGAATTACATTGATGAACCACTACTTAAATGATCAGGAAAAAAAGTGAGAATAATAGACAACGCAAATTACCTACAAACAAGATATGTAAAAATAATCATTTTACTCCAAAATGTTTTTAAAATGAACTCACTTGAGAATTAAAATTTGCATCACAAAAAGTCACAAGAAGTCATCTAAATGCCTCATCTAGTTAAAATTTGAACAGATATTTTTAAAATCTTAAGTGCAGACAAAATCATGTTCAACTGTAGCAAATATTTCAGGAGGAAATAAAAGTAAAATTTTCTACTCAATCTTTATCTGAAAATAATACAGAAGTGACTACTTTCTAGGTAATTTTATTGACCCAGAAGTTAGAGCTACCCTAATACCACAATTATACAAAATTATTACAATATCAGATTATTACAGCACAATATCTCCCACAAGTACACATGCATAAACTCACAGGATGATACTTACATTTCTCTAAAATCCAGCTTTGTTTCCTCAGTGGAGGACTGCATCAGGCTTGATTATTTGTGTCTTTAGAATATCACCTCTCAGTTTGCTTGCACATAGTCATTTGGAAATTACAGTCTTTTTAAAATTTGTTTTTGGTAATCATTCTTTATGTTGGTATACAGAAATTCTGTTATTCTGATAACTAATATGGAAAAACCTTTCTTTTGTTTTTCATAAAATTCTATAAAAAATTAGTGATCCCTTAGAATTTTCCCCTTTTTCTATACATAGGGTTACTATTTCCTATTCTACAAGTTTTATTCGAATTCTTCTAAGCATCATTGAACACATTCACTTGGTATTATTAAAACTGCTTTTCTAATGTTTATGTCCTTCCTAAAGTAAAACGAAAAAAGATCAAAAGTGCATCCAATCTCAAACCTAAAATTTCCTTTTATTCTTTACACAGAAGAAACTATCTGATTCTCTCTTCAATCTTGTCTATGCCCATTTACATGGCCCACTTGCTAAATTGCTCACCCTTTTCCTTGACATAACCATAAACATTTTTTGGGTACATTCAGATCATTCATTACTAAATTCAATAAAATAATCTGACTAAGAGATATTCATTTTGGAGACTACATAGTTGGAAAGAAAAGGAAAGCATAACCATTTGGATTTTTTTCAATTTTTTTACATTACAACATATGTTCAAGTAAGATGCAGTATAAATTTAAGTCAGGAATGCTGAGTTTTCCTACTCCTGGCTATATAAAAATTTTTAAACATGTGTAACAGGTCTTACAAGGATTGCATGCTCACAGGTCCAGAAAAATCAATGATTAACAAAAGATGGCAGTGATTTTGGATATGTACTATTACTACTAGGGTATTGTCAACTGACAGTAAAACCTCTAGAAGCGTACTGATTATGACATTAAGACACTCTCAGAGGATAGCTTTATATTCTAATATGCATTCTTCTTCTCAGTGGAAATTATGCACTTCCTTGGGAGAAACCATAAGACAAAAAACTCAAACTTAATTGAAAATTACAAAGAGGGAGAGAGTTTCTAACATCTGGATGATAATCAATTGCTTACAATAAACAGTCAGAGAAAATCATAAGTCATAGCAGACTGTTATAATTGCCTCTAACTTTAAGCTTAGATGTTGGTTTTAGTACATTCATTAACTTTACTGTCATCATTCCCTTGCACGCCTCACATAAATTATTGTGAATATGCATGATCATCTCCATATGCAATAAACACTAATGTCAGTTTTGAAAAGTACTATAATGTTATCAGTTAACTACCTAGTTCTCTATGTTAGAATACAACTAAATTTAAAATGAAAGATATTAAGGAAAGTTATGTTATAGCATGTAAGAACTTTTCATGAATACTAGGAAATAAATCTGAATAACAGAGTTTACTAGCAATTAAAGGGAAATACTAAATTATTGGTAGATAACTCTGTTTAAGTTGTCTGATCAAAATAATTTTGGGGGTGATGTGCCTACTTATGTAATTTGGAATGTGGAATCACTTGTTGAAAGAAGTGATAGTGGAATAATAATCATCTGACAAAAGTTAATATCAGTGAACAACATTAAAAATATAAGAATGTCAAGTTACAAGAAAGGAAACAAAATTATGCTCTTGGGGAGCAAAGGAATTTCATGAAAAAATTTAATTTAAATATAACTTTTAAAAAGAAAATTTGGTGAGAAAAGTAGAGGTCTGTATTTGTCTTTTTGTTTCTTAATACTCTAATAAACTTCAAGGCTGGATAAGTTTCTAAAGAAAAAAATAATTTTGTTCACAGTTTTGTAGATCCAAAGGTACACTGCCAAACTAAGCTTAGCCCTTTCATTATGTCAAGGCAAATGAGACTATGATGGATGCAGGTGTAAGAGTGAGACAGCACATTGTGACCCTATTGCTCAACCTTTTGTCACTGGTATTAAATGTATGACACTCATGAGTAAAAGGTAAAAGGATTAGTTTGGCTCGTGATTTCAGAGTGTTCAGGCCATGGTTAGCTAGTTTCAAGGCAGAAATGACATGGTGAAAGAGCCTGGTGGTGGAAAATCGGCTCAACCTATGGTAGTTATAAAACGGAGAGAGAAGGAAGAGTCAGAGAGGGGTGTGAGGGAGAGACAGAGAGAGAGAGAGATCCTTCCTTCAAAGGCAAGATCATAGTTATCCATGCCAGAATTAGGCCACACATTCTAACAGCACATTCAGTTATGTGCTGACAGTACTTACAACTGTAGCGCCTCCACGAGCGTGGCACTTTCTGAGAACCCTGTTTCTGAACATACAATATTTGGGGAGTATGTTTATATTTAATCTTAAAAGTAACAGAAAAATCTAGATCAGAGATAGCATCTGTTTTAGCTACATGTTCTTCTGAACACTAACTCAGGATCCCACAAAAACTATTTTAATTCTTCTCCAAGGCCATATCTACAATAATCCAATCATTTGCCACTGGGATCCATATCATTAAGTTTTTCCCACCTCTTAACATCATAAATCTGAAGAGTTAGTCTTCAATACAGGCACCGTGGGGGGAAAAATGACATTGACAACATAGCAGATTTATACCTGATAGGAAAGGTGACCATAGAAAAGGAAAGAGAGAGTGAAAAACATTAGTAACCAGAAAGAAGGTGGTTTTAGATAATGCAGTAAGGCTGCCCCTACCAGAAACTAAGTCTATTTCTCTGATTTCAGACTTCCAGCTTCAATATCTGTGAGATAATCAATTTCTGTGTTTTAAGGTACCTAGTTTATGACATTTTTGTTATGATAGCCCAAGCAGACAGGTACACATGAACAGAATATAAGAGTCATGATGAAGATTTGACTAACCAAATATGAGACAATTCGAGTCTAATTTTTGAAAATGATGGAGCCACTTATAACTCCTTAAACATTTAATAAACATGATTTCAGATGAATAATAAAAATAACAAATCAATAAGTAATAATTCTCCTTATAATTGAATACTAACATATACAATAAATGATAATTAAGATAATTATTAAGTTAATTAAAACAAGTATTAAATTTCTCTCATAAATGGACTCTGGTAAGAACATGAAAATAAAAGAGAGATTATTAGAGATGAAGGGATCAGTGAAGAGAAGTGAAGGTGCATATGAACAGCGTTAGAAAAAGCACCAAACTAAAGCTACCAGGTAAAAGTGTGGTGAAAAAGAAGACATTTACATCTTACAAATTTATGTCCATGTGTTGTATGTTGAATGTTTGTCCTTGAAATGCATATAATAAAATTCTAACACTTTTTTCTTCCCCAGTGCTGTGGATTGAATGCAGGGCCTCACACACGCTAGGGACTATACCTTTGAGCTACACACCCAGTGCTTTGGATTTCTAACACTTAAAGCGGTGGTATTTGGATGTTACTCTTTGGGTAATGATTACCTGGTGAGGATGAATGCATCTTTGAATGGAATTAGGTGCTTTTGAAGAAAGAGACCAAACAGAGCTTGCTTCTGCACTCTATTTCTTCATCATGTAAGGGCAATGCACGAAGAAGACATCTGCAAACCCAAATACAGAATCTTACCAGGCCCTAACCATTTTGGCAACCTCGGTGAAGATTTCCCGATCTCCAAAAGTGTGAGAGAGAAACAAATGTTTTTAAAATCCACAAACAAT
>RJWT010001256.1:0-50327 GCA_004365215.1 Cuniculus paca | reverse complement strand
CTTTCTTTCTTTCTTTCTTTCTTTTTCCTTTTTTTGAGACAAGGTCTCACTATGTAGTCCAGACTGGCCTTGAACTCACTATGTAACACAGACTGGCCTTGAACTTGCAGCAACCCTCCTGCCTCAACCTCCCAAGTACTGGGATTACAAGCATGTCCTACCACAGCTGGCCAGAAACCATAAGATTTTTAAGCTGTGTTTTTTTAAACATTAAAGAAAAGCTGTCTTTAAAGTTGTATAACAGACAAAAAGGTCTTTTCTCCTTCTGTGTTAGTTACCTTCAAGGATACCAAAGGCAATATAGGTAGGTAAAGGAAGACTAAACACTTCAAAAAAAAAAAGTAAAGAAAATGATGCATTAAATGTCCCTGTGAAGAGTGGATAGGCAAATAAATTATGCAGGAAGTGAAACTGAGGTTTTAAAGCAGAGACTGCTTATTACAGTCTGAATCGTTCTGTAAAGTTCAGTTAAAATATATTAAATGATCCCCAGGTTGATCCTTATGAATCGAATTGAACAGACATTTAAAATTTGCATTATATGGTGGTGTTAAAAAGGATAGAGGTCAGTTATTAACAATGCTTTGTTTAAAATGAGAAGATGCACTTTTACATGACAGTTTCTGAAAATATTATCCTTTCTTTAATGTGAAGATGTCAATGTGTTTTACTGATTTATGTTTTAGTATTTATTGTTACCTAAGTGTGGAAATGTGCCCCTTTGACTGAACAGCGTTTCTTGCTCAATATTGAAAAATGACCTCATTCCTTTGTAAGTATTAGTCACATTTTAATGGGGACATAGGCAATGTTTGTACAAGAACTCCCGAATCTTTTGAAAGCATTATCATCACACATGGGTGAATTTCAATTACTGATGGCGCCGCCAATTCAATGTTCTTTGTATATTATGATCAAAGATGAAGGTGAGTTTTAGCTGGTCAGTGACTGAAGGCATACATATATATAACTCATGTAACTTGCTTTCTGTTTGTATCTTTTTTGTTCTTATTGTCGTACTCTGAGTAAGCAGATGTGTTATTCCAAAGGATACTAAGCCTTGGAAATGTAAGACCCTTCACTCAATCTGGTCATTTCTTTAAGTTAATACATCATTATTATTTCCCTTTTGGTGCATGAGAAGAAATGAAGCACATGTAGAACCAAGGTTTGAAGTTAAATCTCTGGGAATGAAAACAGACTTTCTTCTTTAAGGAAAAGAAAAACAAATGGTTGAAAATAAAACAAAAGGAGCTCAAGTTAAATGTGGAAAACAGCTGAGGGGAAAGCATAAGGTCTTAAAACCTTGGACTGACCATGGTCATGTGATATGAAGTGCTTTGCTTTTTCATCCAGTTAGCAGCAGATGGAAAGAAGATGCTTTTAACTGGTGCTCTGAGTAAGACGAGGGTATGTATCAAAGAAAGGCTTTAGAACCCATTAGGTTGTTCTTAAGGTCTGCTTTTACCGACATGGAATGTTATTTTCTCCACTGTCAATGGAGATAATAATATCTATCTTGCTCAGTTGTTGTGTGAAGTGCTGATCATGGTGCTGATGTAGAACAGGCACCCAATAAAAGGAAAGGATTTTGAATGTTAATGAAGGGAGGCAAAAATCTTCACAAAGAAGTGATAAACTCTTCCTTTTTCGTCATCTGTTGCATCAGGTATCACAATCCTGTTCTCTGGGTTGTAGTGAGAATGAAATCAATAAAGTGAATGGAAATGCCTCCCACAGAGTCTGCTTCATTATGAATACTAAGTGTAGCTTTCTCTCTTCTTTTCGTCTACAGACTTGCAAAATAAATATTTTCTTGGTGTCTTGGTACTTACAAATTTCAAAATTTGAGAAACATTTTTAACACACCTTAAATATAAGAAAATATATTCTAAAGAACTATGCTTAACTAGAATACATATTGTGGGCAATTAACATAGGAATCAAGTAATTATAAATGCAAGAATATGCCTACTCTATAAGAAAAACAATTGCATTTTTACAACAGAAAAATAAAGACATTGGGAAAAATATAATCTACCATCAATCAATTAACAAACTCTTTAGTCTTGAGCAATGTAATCTGGAAAATTGAAGGGACATTGGTCATTGATTTCTATAAAAAAGACTTTACAGTAGCCTGTTGATCAGCAAGACTAAGTTTATGTAGTTTATTGTAGTAAGGGAGGGTATTTTCTTGACACTTACTAGTACCTTTGATTAGATGCGCTTTAAAGTTTTCTTTAATAGAAGACATATCACAATGACACTCAAATTGTTTAAAAAAAGGAAAAAAAGAAAAACAGAAAAAACAAACAGAACTTTGTGTTAATTAGAACTGCGAGAGGTCTGCCAGGCAGGACATCAACAAGTTAGAACTGTAAGGTATAGCATAAATATGGTAAGAGGCATGGGATCACTTTAGTTTTGGGGGACTTTCTGTGGATCGATTAATTTAAATAATTAATTTTCTGAGCTTTGGGAGGTAGGGACTGACCTTCACTGTCTAGTTCCTGGCCATGGAGTGATTCAGGTGGTGAACAGTGGCCACGAACATGAGAGCCTACAAAAGCAGTAATTGGGGTATGGTTTTAACAAGCTGCCCAAGAAGGGAAACTGTCCAGACTCTAACTAAACATAAGAAACTAGGTCAACACAGCAATTAAAGAGAAAACAACCACATTAAAAATACTGACAACTATACTACAGGAGTATATCAGGGAGGAGCTATATCACATATTGAATCCTGGACTCATGCAGCTTAATGTGGATCTTTCATGGCGAGGGCTGATGGAGATTGGACAAAGAGGACAGCATAATAGTTTAATATCAGAGGCACACAGGGAGTCGGAGACCTGGAAACAAAATTTGATAAACTATTATTGGAAAGCCAGATGTTTGCCCAGGTGAACAAGCTATAGTCTTAAGAAGAAGGCTGTTTGCCTGGATACACAAACTGTTTATTGGACACATTGGTCTCTGGGAATTTGCTAAAACAAACAGTAGATTTTTTAAGGCTAGAAAATCTTGGAACAAATAGAGAAGGGATATTGACACAGGTGGCCTTAGTTCTGAGTCCTGATAGTTAAACATTGTGGATTCAGATGGGTTTATTTTTCAGAGGAAAGAATCTGGCTTGCTTTCTTCCACTTTAGAATAATCCAGAGCATACTTCAGGAGACAACTAACATACATGAAGTGAGAGAACACTCACAAAGCAATCATACATATACTTACAGATATATGGGAAAAGTCAAAATTTCTACACACATTAGGTGAGTTATTTCATGTAATTTTCTGTAATACAGAAAAAGGTAGAGGATTCAAAGAAGAAGTAGATTAGTCAATGTATTATAATAAGCAGAGCATTGAAATGAGAAAACACAGAAAGACTTCAAGTGTAACTTAACTTGAACTTGTCAAAAAGTGGTGTTTCTATTTGAGTGAGTTGTTGATTGGGTTTTAGGGCAAGAACTGTATTGTTTTTGTTTCATTTTCAATCAAAGAGCATGTGGTACAGAGCATAATATTAACAATTGGACAAGGTTTCTAAATCACAGGATAAATGAATTTCATAGAGAAAAAATTCTTGGAGGAAATGGGTATTGAATTGAGCAGCAAATCAGGTGGAACTGGAATCATCCCAGAAGAGGTGAAGAATGACAAATGAAAAAGATGATTTCTTCTCAGGACAATACAACATTAACTTTTCCCAGATTTAAAAGGAATTAATAATAGGGCAGTCGAAATAGGACTAGTCACAAGAAACAAAAGACTTGATAAACCATAATTTTATGTTTGACAGGTCTGCCTGTGATTCTTAACTGGTAGGAGGTTTTATAATGACCTCCTGATAACCAAGATAGTCAAGCATCTTCTGCAGTCCCAGGACAAATTCTAGAAGGATACTGGTGACCTCTGCATCTGTGAAGTTTCTCGCATTGTAGTTGTATGTCATACTTGCATTCTACCGTGTAATTTACCCTTGTTAGTATTGGAGTAAAAATATTAATTTCTTTCAATTCCTTGAATAAAAATGTCACTCTAAGAATATGCTCTACATTTTACTCAGCACATTATTTTCTTCAACTTTGTCCTCTCTACTCAAAGTTTATGCCAATCTCTGACAATCACTTGAAAACATTTAGTAAGGAAATGATATAATAGAAGCAAACAATTCTTAAAGAATACTGATCTACAAAAGGCTGTTTATAGACAAATGTGTTCAAGGAGAGGATTTGTAAGGCAGGGATATGGGAAGAGGTTTGGTAATCTGACTATATAGTGGCAAGGACTGTGCCGGAGTTGGCATGTGAGCTTAATCCCGCTTGCCATCTGTTCTGTAAATAAAGTTTTACTGGACACAGCTGTGTCCACTCATTTACATATTGTTTGGGGTTGCTTTTGTGTTACAATGCAGAGCTTATAATTGCAAAGGAGACCATCTACTGTAGGCTGCAATGAAAAAAAATACTTTCTGGTGCTTTACAAGAAAAGTTTGCTGAGCTCTGCTTTAACATAAGGTGGTATCAGAGGGGTTGAAGTAGAAAGTGACCCATATGAAAGTAATCATGAGGAAATAGTTGAAGGAAAACTTCCCAAAAGCAAAATCTAATTTGCAATTTATGGGATATTGGTTTTGAAGGAAGTGGGACACTTACAGTTTATCTATTTGAAAAGCAACTTGAGGTTTTCAGGGCTGGGTGACTCGGAAAATTGTGGTGTCATTGGTAGATGTGGGTGATGGAGAGAAAAGCCAGTTTAGGGGAGTTCAATCTTTTACATATTGATTTTGAGGTGACAGATTAACTCCCAAAAAGTGGCTAATGAGATGCTGGAACTATTAGATTGTAACTTTGATGTAAGATGAAGGTGGAAGATTTATTTTCAGAAGTCATCAGCAGAAGATGTTACCAGAGTCATTTTAACTGACAGATGAACAGTCAATATACTTTGTGGTCAAAAAGCAAAAAAAGCAAAAAACCAAAAACATAAAAACAAAAAAACCAAGCAGTTCACATGATGCATCATTGAATGTGGCATTAGGAAAACTAACTGCTTGTTCATACCATGGCAGTGTCCAGCTTGCCATGTGGTTTGTCTGGTTGTCTTTCGTTTCTCTGCCAATTAAATATAAAAATAAAATTGTCACCACTTATGAGCTGTTTTGCAAAAACAGAATAATGTATTTGATACACTGTTTTCACTATGAAAAAAAGTAAATTCTAGGGACTATCATTATTATCTGGGAGATCCTGCTATCCCTTAGTTATTAAAATAGTAGGGGTCAAATTATTCCTTTTGTGAGCACATTGAGCTGTGTAACATGATTCTAAAACTATAACTTGATCCCAGCATTAAGAATGCTATTATACAACATTTGCTTGGGGAAAAAGTAGAGAGACTATCAGAAGGGCTGATAGATTGTTAGAATTTGTCAGACTTTAATTTAGTTAGGCAGTTAAGGTGTCAGTTTTAATATATATGATAAGTGAACTGAGATCATCCTCACATTTTAGGAAGTATAGAAATTGACTACATATATTCTTTTTGGCTCAGAACAGGTAAAATCGCAATGTACTGAATTAGCATTTATTTTGTTCTAGCATCTCTCATGTTCTTTTTGGGACCATGGTAAAAACAATAACCACACTTACACTTGCCCACTTTGGCCAGTAACTTGCTTCCTCTCAAATAGTATTGATTTGATATTCAGTTATCTAAAAGTAGATAGTGCGGAAGTTTAAGCCAAATTGAAAGACATACGTTCAAGGCTTTCATTTACTTTGTCATTAATTATGCTTCCAAAGATTTACTAAAAACTTTCTTTAAAAAAAGAACAAAAAGCAAAGGAAAAAAATCAGCTATTTTTTGAGGAATGGGGCATAAGCAAACAGAAATCCTTTTACTATATATGGTTGGTTTTTGTAATTGTATAACCTTGAAGGTCACTGTACATGCCTTTATAATGCTTTTCCTGTAAGTGTATGGTCACTGGAATTTTCTTCGTCATGTTGTAAAAATAAAAAGAAATTGAAGTTATGGAGATGGGAAAAATTGATGCAGCTTAGAAAGATCATTAAGAAAAGAAGCTTTATTATTTATCTGCCAAGGTTGATTCCAAGGAGAAACAATGCCATTAGCAGAGTCTTAGGTAATCGATATTTACTCTGATCCTTCCAGGCATTCAGAAAAGAAACAGATTAACACAAAATAAAACCCAACATCCTCACATATAGCTACATGCTGTGACCATGCTCATGTTGTTTTGTCAAAATCAGGAGTCAAGGTGCTTTGACCATATGCAGAGGAAGACATCAAAGGAGACAGCTGTCTTCTCCAGAGTTCATAAAATTTGAAACCCTCCCACCAGCCATGAGGTAAAAGAATATATTGGTCTGTCTCTAAGTAACTGTATTGAGCTATGAATAAATGTAACCTAAAATAATGACTTAAACAGATTTGAATTTTGTCTTCCTTCCATAGCAAGGAGCTAGAGTTAGATGTCTTGGCCTGGTGTCAGCCTCCACAATGTCATTGAGGACAAAGATTGCATTCAGCAACTGCGGCACGTATGAAGGCTGATCAAGGCATACAGTTTACATTTACATTTTTTGAAAAAAAAAGTACACTAAGGGACACAGTGTCAGGAATCTGTCAAAATACTTCCCTTAAACACACTTATTCTGTATCTCTTGCTACTTTCAGAAGCGGTTCTGGAAGTTCTCTTTTGACAGGGTTCTTATGAGATGTAAAAATAAACATAGTGAATTATGCTGTCAGTGCAATCCAAGGGAAAGGTGGATTGTGAAAACATTATGGTATGTCTTCATTCACGTTATTCTTTGGGTCTGGCACAGTGAGGCTTCCAACTCTTCCCCAAAGTCAAAATGACCATATAAAGTAAACCTTTTAAATCAGTGCAGAACATTGAGGTAGCCAAAACAGTGTAATTAAAGGCATTTAGGAATGAGAACTTCCAGAACTACTTCAGGAAGTGGTAAGACTGATGAGACAACAGCGTCTGAAGTGAGGGGAAGGACTTTAAGAGGGATTAATGGCAATGTACCTTTCACTCTAATACATTTTTAAAACTAAACATGCACTGGATTTTGTGATCACACTTCATATCTACTGTCTCATAGTCATCGACACTACCCTGTTCTATTTTTGTTTTTGTTCTCCCCTCTGGTGGGCTTCACAAGCATGCTCCAGACAGGACAAAGGGAGATTAGTGTTGGGGATGTGGTTCATGGCAGTTCCGTCTGATTCCTTTTGAAATACTTTTTTACTTTTCACATTTCATTGGATAGAACCGTAACTGTAGCATAAGACAGCCACTGGCTTCCAAAGGAAGTTGAGAAATTGTTTGGGACTAGGTGCATGGTCACCCTAATAAAATGATTCTATGAAAAGGAAAATGAAGGGAATTGATATGAAGTGGCTGTGTCTTTCAAAGTCACCTATTTTGTACTTTCAATACTCTTTCAAGATGCCACTGTTTTGTTCAGATGCTGCTCAGATTTGGTTGTTATACTCACAGACAAGATCCAAAGGTAAAGAGCCTGGCACATTGTGAGTTCAGAGTTAGAATTTTTTCTCTTGTAGAATCCATGTTAAAATGCAATATAAAAAGTTCTCAGAGAGAAAAAAATAAAAGATGAAGATAGAAATGACCTTAAAAGTTCCCTTGTTTGGACAATGTGACAATTATTCTTTCTTCTAATTCTGTCCATCCTTCCTCATTAGAAAAACAGGTGTTAAAACTGGAATAACAAAGAAGCAGATAAAATATCTGTTCCAGTCTCAAATATGGGATATTTCATATAATTTAAGCCATTATTTTATTGAAAGGAAACATCTATTGTAATATATTTTCACTTTCAGGCACTATCAAAAAAAATCTGGATTTAATTGAAGTTGCTACTTCTGTTAGAACAGAATAATTAGGTTTAAGTTTTAATAATAAATTTTAATTGTTAGAGCAACTTTAATTTTATGTCAAAATTAATTTATAAAGAGTTCCTATACACATACACCATCATCTGGTTTCCCACATTATTGACATATTTTAGTAGTGTGTGTTATTTGTTAAAATTAATGAACCATTAATTGGTTGTGAGAGTGCTTTAGAATTTACTTGTGGTGACTGACAGTTTTGAAGAATACTGATAAGGTATTTTTTAGATGTCCCTCTATTGAGAATTACTTGATGTATTTTCCCCTTTAAGTATTTTCTTATTTTCTTCTCTGCAAGCTCATCTTGTATATTTTGTGTCCTAGAATCAGATATTTCTCCAGGGAGTGCTGGTTTCTTTATGTTGCATAATGATATTAGAAACCAAGCTACGTGTCTGTTTATTGACACTGGGATACAATCACTCTTAGCTGTCAGAGCAAGTGTACACACTAATCCATGTATAAACAGCTATCAATAAGTAGTTCTACATGTAGCTGCCTGTATCTGCACAAACCTGAACAGAATTTCAAATTGAAGTTTGAATTCTAATCCATAATCACATGAGTCATCGTAGCTGCCTCTGGTTGCTTATCTGAAACACCTCCTGCGACACTAAGAAGCCTAGTTTCCACTAACTTCTGTTTACCTAATTTTCAATTCTAGTGTATACGCATAGCAGCATAAGAACCATTAACCTGTATCCCCATAAGGAATAACTTTATTAGTAAAAACACAGTTATTATGTAGATTACATTTTGCATTTAATTTTACAAATTTCACTTATTTTCAGCAACTTAGTACAGGATCTTTTCTCCCATTTACATTTGTAACTCATTGACTTTGTTTTATTCTTTATTTCATTGGGGAATATTCCTGATCATGTATATGGATTTTTGTTCAATTTATAAACATTGAAGTCCACTTTTGTGCTTCAAATATATGTGGATTTTTTTCAAAAGCAAAAGTATCCATTTTCTATGTTAGTTACTTTCCCATTGTTGGGACAAAATACCTGACACGCACAGTTTAAACAACAGGTTTATTGTGGCTTATGGTTCCGGGGTTTCAGTCCACAGCTGCTTGGTTCCAAGACAGAAATAGTAGGGTGAAAAGGCAAGATAGAAGGATATGCATTTCTAGGTAGCTGGGAAACAGAAGGGAACACAGTGCTAGAGAGGAAGGGGGCAAGCAATTAGATATAGGTTTCAGGATCACACCTCCATGAGCCACCCAGACGTGCCCAGAAATGTGTTGTACTGATCCCCTCAGTGGTTTCCAACCCAATCAAGGTGGCACAATCATGCTTAACCACCAAACTCAGTCATTATGTTTTCAAATGTTTTATTTGTTCTATTCTCCCTTCTTTCTCCTAATATTCCAGTTATACTTACATTACACCTTTTGAAATTGTGCTTAGAAATTTCTGCTATGTTTTATTCACAGCTTTGCTTCTCTGTCTTTTATTCTGGTTAAGTTTCCATTGACACATCTTCAAGTTCAATGATTCCTTTCTTGGGTTCATCCAGTGACCCATGGTGAGCCGCATCAAAGACATTTGTCATCAGGCATCTGTCATCAAGGTTTTGAATACTAGTATGGCTTTTATTTTTTTCTTGGAGTTTTTTTTTTAATCTCTTTGATTGCATTAGCCCTTATTCTGGTTTATGGTCTATATGTTATTTTCAACTAGAGTCATTAATATATTCATATAGCTATTTTAAATTCCCTGCCTGATATTTCCAAAACATGGCATATTTGAGTCTAACTTCAGTGCTTGCTCTATTTAAATTGTGGTTTTCTTTGTTTTTTAGCTTTGCCTTTGATTTTGTTTTGAAAACTGCACATGACACATTAGATAGTAAGAACTGAGGTGAAAAGGCTGTTTGTGTTAATCTGTCTAGGATATCCAGTGTGTTTAATGTTTGTAAATGTAGTTGCCAGAGGCTTCAAATTCTTATAGTGCTCTTGTTTTTATGTATTGTATTTGGCACACACCATAGCTTTTACTCCATAGCCTGTTGATGTGGTTGTAAGGTTGGGTGGTAAGGTATGAGGCAGAGGACACATTTTACAACTCTGTGATTAATCTCAGTCTTTTAGTGGATTTAGGTCCCTGGCTTGTGAGCTTTGTAAGTGTTCTCTAACCTTTGTCTTTCTTTTTAGTAAGGCATGACAGCCAGAAGGACTTATACTTAGTGTCATGGCTTGTATCTAGATGTCCCCTCAAACTCTAATGCAATCGTAGATGAGGAGCTTTTAGAATGGCTGAATTAGGGTACATGAATGTGGATTAAGGTAGTAATAATGGAAGCCACAAACTGGGTATGGATGGTACCAGTGAATAGGCTTCTAGCCTGGATAGAATATAATGGATCATAAAGAAGGCTTTGCTGCTTTGCTGTTTCACTGTTTCACTGTTTGGTGCCTTCTGCCTGTCATATCATGAACTGTTTCTCCTCTGTGATGCCCCTGTGCTACATCACTCTGTCTTGGGGCCAGCCAACTATAGACTGAAACCTCTACAAACTGTGAGCTGAAATAGACCTTTCCTTCTTTACCTTGTGGGGGTTGAGTATTTTGTCTCAGCAACAAGAAAAGTAACTAAGATAGTTGGTAAATAACTTTCCTTAAGTGAGTTGAGGATATGGTAAAGTCTTTTCCCCTGGAGTATAGATTTACTATGTAGAATCCACTAGACATGGTGTTTCTGAATGGTTTCTATTCCTAAGACCAGAAACAATCTTTCATGCACTTCATGGTGAAATTTTAGTGACTTTCCTGGGGGTAAAACCCATATAATTTTGGTCCTCAGTATTTTCCCCTGTCATACTGGTCCATACTCAACCTCTAACAAGTTGTCAAAATTATCATTTAAGTGTTGCTAACAGTTAATGGCCCCTGTTATATATGCTTTCAGGTGAGCAGAAATTTACTGTGGCTTTGGATTAATATGCTTCTACAAAATTCAGGGTGGTACTTTACCCTACAACTTTAGTTCCCTGATAGATATAATAAAATTATTGATTTCTAATTGTTTTGATTTTTTTTCTTGTTGAAGGGATGGGAATTATGCCTTCTAAACTACTCAACTGTCAGAACTCAAATTCAAAGTCACCAAATTATGTTCTGGTGGTAGCAAAATATATACTGGTAGTGATATTTTAGTTATTCTAGTACTGAGTTGGTAAATGTGGTCCATATCATAGGAGTTAGGGCACATTCTTAGCTATACATTCACACCTCTGTGATTCATTGCTTCCCTTATTAGCACATCTCATAAGGAGGTGCCAAATCAAGAGTTTGATTGAGTTTTCCATCACAGAAGTCAGGGGAGAAGATGTTCTGGAACACACCTTTCTGCCCTGATAGCATTCCTGGGAAGAACAGCACTGTTGAGTTTACTCTAATTCTAGCTCTAGACAGAGGCAAGTCTTCATAGGTCTGTTCCCATTATTTGCTATGCCCTTTGAAACAGAATCTTTTTGATGTCCCAGAGTAATAATAGCCTAATGAAAAAGTAATTCCAGCTGCTCAAGTTGATTTCATCAACAGGGGCCACTTTGGATCATTATCTGGAAAAGTTTGGGTGGAATGACAT
This sequence comes from Cuniculus paca, assembly GCA_004365215.1. NCBI lineage: Eukaryota > Metazoa > Chordata > Mammalia > Rodentia > Cuniculidae > Cuniculus > Cuniculus paca. Next base: position 38,769 of record RJWT010001256.1, on the reverse strand, counting down.
GAAGATTAAGATGGTAAGCTCTTGCAGGAATTGGGAGGAATTTATCGCTTTACCAAAAGCATATAATCTTTTGTCTAAGTAGACTGGGTTGTTTGGTAGCGAGGTTGTTATTTTCCCAATGATCACTTTCTTTTTGTTGACTCACTTTTATCTAGTATACTATGTTTCTATGGCTGTATAACAATATTATCGCAAACTTAGTGACCTTAAAAAACACACATTTGCTGTCTCAGTTTTGTGGGTAGAAATTTAGGCATAACTTGGATTTAGAGGCTCACAGATCTGCAAACAGGATGCTGGCTAGTGCTTGGGTTTCATTTTGAGGTCAAATGGGGAAGGATCACTTTTCAGATTCATATGGTTCTAGCATCATTCACTTCTTTGCAGTTGTATGAGTGAGGATTTTAGATTCGCATTGGCTATCAGTTGAAGGTTGCCCCTGGTTCTTGTGTATACGGGCATGCCAGTGTGGTCCCTTGTTTCTTCAAACGCAGTAAGAGGTTTAATCTTCTCGAAGGACAGAGGTCACAAGCCTTTGTAGTGAAATCATGGATGTGACATAACATTTGGCATATTCTTTTGTCTAATAGTCAAAGGGTCGACTGTCTTACCCACATTCAAGAAACAAATATCCTATAAGCCTACAAATACCAAAAGATAATCGTTAAAAGGGCCATCTTAGAGTCTGTTCACTAAAAATAGTTATTCTTTTACACAGTTCTTACAGTCACTATCTGTATCTGGCTGAGACACATGTTGACAGGGAGATTGCTTAGGTGAGTTTCACAGAGAAATGCGACATCTTTCATTCAGTTTGGTGACTGAAATCTTCTTTAAAATGTAGATTACTTTAAAGTAAAGATAGTAGTGGTACCGTTCTTACATAGGGTAGTAAGTACATAATTCTTGGTGGTTTAGAAAATACACAAGAAAAGTCTATAAACTCCACTGTATTTTAAAAAGGTATGCTTATTTTATTATTTATAACAGAATGTATATACACTTTGAAAATAATAACACACCCATGTAAGAGGCATAGTTACTCATTTAACAAGTTATGACTGCAACAATTATAGATTTGTAGAGAACTTTTATCATAATTCTGTTTCTTAATGAGACATACAGAAATCCCCTTTCATAAAAATTAATGCTGAAAAAAGTGTTTTGAATTTGAGTGATAGTTTACATAACATAACACAGTGTGGATACAGATGTAATTTTCTTTGAAGATTATAAACACTGAAAAAGCATATTGATGCAATAAAACTGATAAAAAAGCTTAATTATTCCTCAGTTGTAATTTGTCAGGCATCACATACATCATAGGACTTATGTGGTCTGAATGGCACAGAAGGTATTGACCAAAATAATATTATGTGGGTATTCCTAGCCAAAATTAGCTTTGTGATTAGTTGGCACTTACATCTGATTGTTTCTTGCTGCTACTTAAGCACCTAAGGATGCAAAGCAATAAACAAAGCAGCAGCAAACCAGGAAAAACTAAAGAAATCCACTTCAAATGGATTAACATAATTACTTCAGCCAGAGAGTGACAACAAAGTGACAAAACACACTTGAAACATAGATGTTTTTGTAGCCCACCTTCTGCTTGTACACACCTGTGCACTTTGTAAATGGCTCCATATGCTTAATCAAAAGAAATCTAATTGCCTTAATTTACTTCATCCAAAAGTAGAAGAGTAAATTATATGTTTAATTATAAACTTTCCACTTTGGGCAGCTATAATTAATGACTCAAGGAATTGTGCAATAAGCCAAGAGCAACCTTTTATTACTCCTGAGGTACCTGAACAACACCAGCGTTTCAGAGCCAGTCAAGTTCTATTAGTACAGGAATCAAAATGCCTACCTGAGGCATTAATCACAGAACACCTCCGAGCACAGAGACTTTTAATTATATATGCTGTGTACTCTCCACATGGATTGTCTGCACCATGGGACGGTAATAAATGTTCTATTCTAAGTAATGATGACAAGAAGATTTTTTTCAAATTTTTTTGGGTAAATGCCACCTCATATTTCTACAACCTTATCAAGATGTGGCCTTAGGTTTGGAACATGGGGAATTCTCTGAAAACAGTTTCCAGAATGTCAGTGCCTTTGAAGATTGGAGTCTATAATTTGTGTTTTCTACTGCAACTGACAACAGCAGTGAAGAGCACCTCTCCATCTAGAGGCCCAGCTGTGTTTATTGTGTTTTGTTTTGTTTTTTTCTGTTACATTTAGGGTTGCATTTTTAAGAGGACTCTTATCTATCTACCATACTGAGAGGGTGAACACACAGTTTCATATCAAATTCTACACTCTTTTGTTTATTCTAGGACCCTGAATAAATTTGAGACTCTAATAGGAAAATCAAGTGTCAGTCTCTAAATGGATCAAAGCCAATTTAATCATTCAGCACAAAAGCTTCTACTGGTTATTTAGAGGATAGGCTAGTTACTTTTTGTATACACAGCAGTATTCTCTTTTTTTTTGTTTTCTTTCTTTCTTTTTGGTACCAGGAATTGAACTCAAGACCTTGCACTTGCCAGTCATGTGCTGTGCTTCTAAGCTATATCCCCAGCTACATAGCAGTATTCTGTCATGGATACAGCATGGGCTTTGTAGCATAACATTTTCCGGATTTGAATCTTGACTATGATACTTACTAGCTAAAGAACTTCGAACAATCTATTTAATCACTCTGAGTCTTAGTTTCTTCATCTCTAAAATGGGGACTCAGAAAATGCTTTTGGAATTATTAACTTAAAAATAGTAATGAGAAATAAGGCTTTAGGTCTAGAACACATTTCAGGTTCTCACGTCATGTCATGTGTTAAAGGCATTTTAAAAATATGTTTAGATTTCTTGCTCACTCAGTAAGAATTTCACAAATTTAGACTGCTGATGAAAACATTATCTTGGGTCATAGAAAATTGTAATTTGAAAGGCAATTGTCTACTGAATAATGAGCCTACCGATTATTCTCAGTCACATCTCTCCATCCCCTTCTATTTTCTGTTCTTCTGTCTACACTGGGAAACCGGCATCTCAATGATGTCACTGGAGGATGCTTGTCTATGACTTTCAGTTACTTTAGTCAATGGCAGAGATTAACAGATGAAAATTTTTTGAAGAAAGATTTCAGGTGTTTTCTTATTCTCGTCTTTCTCTGCTTTATGGTTTTGAGAGTGGTTCTGTTGTCTGTTTTAGATAGTAGCTCTTAAAACTTGAATGTACATAAGGGTGTTTAAAAACATATTACTGGGTTACGCCTTCAGAATTTATGATTCAGTAGTTGTGGAATGGAGCTAAAGAATTTGCATTCCTAGCAAGTTCTCAGGTGATGGTGATGTGGATCTAGAAATATCTGTGTGATGTCCAGTGATCTTAGTGCAGCACCTCTCTTATGACTGCAGTTTCCTCTGTTTGTGATAACACTTTTTCCTTTCTGTTAGGTCTAGAGTTAGTAATAGAATGCCTCTGTTGCTAGATGGTGAGGGTACTGCCTCATTATCTCTGCTGAACTCCTGATAAGGACTTGGAAATAGGGCTTTTGTTACCTTTCACTAAGCACTTTTAAGTGTGCCATTTTCTTTTCCTCCTAAATCTTAACTGATAGAGATAAAGAATTGGCTCAAATTTGCATTAAATACTTTTTAAAATCCCTTTCTCCTGAGCTCCCTTCCCCATCACTCTTCATTTTAGGGTCCCCTTCTCTTTTGCCAAAGATGTACCTCATTGTTTCACATTATCTATCTTTTATTTTTTCTTTAATTTATTTATATTTTGGGCTTCTCAATAAGAAAAACCTTGCAATATGTATGTTAGACATATTTCACTTAACATTATGTGTGAGGTCAGAGGTATGTATGAGACAGATATGCAGAGATAAGGGACTTTTGGAGCCACACTTCCCAAACCTCCTGGAATGCTTGGTTAGGGATTAAAAGACAGCCTACAGGGCTACAAGTACCAGTAGAATCAAAATGCATTGCTTTAAGGAGTAAATGCTTTGGCCTTCTTCTTCCCCAGAATCTGATTTGTCATTTAAATAGGTGCCAAGGTCAGTCATTTAACAGACCACCATGATTGTCCCCTATCCTTCTCCTGTCCCATACACAAGTTCCTGCTCAGATGCCACCCACCCCCGTATTTACCCCTTGGTTCCTGGCCCTATCAATAAAAGGCCGCACAGGCTTCAGTTCAGTGATCTCTTTTTGAGACATTCTCATGCTGAGCAGTCTTGGTTAAGGGCAGCCTCTCTGGGCCCTCTTGGAGTACAAATTGGACATTTGTTCCAAATGATCTTTCATCCTTTGTACCTTTGCCATGGTCATGAACTGCAACAATTATTGTCTCAAATTGTATCCAATATTAAAATTGGTGCCTTTTAACTGTTTTTAATTATTTTAGAATTTCATCTTTTAGGTCTGTTATTTCTATCATAATTAAGACTACTGTACAGATTCAAATCAGCATGAACACTGTTTCAAATGATAGCATCTATCCAGGCACTTTGAAAATATCATTTTGGTAGTTTCACAAGTGAGGTAAAACAATGGCCAAAAAAGTGTTAACCCGGAAACCTTTAGTACCAAATCTACTCCATTTCTATGACAGTGACAATTTGAAGTGGAGTTGCGACTTCATACAATGTGTTTCTGAAATAGAAAATTCTTGGATATTTTGTGAATATTAATTCACCATTTCCTAGCATGTGTCTTAAACAACTTGAAAAATTTCAAAATTACTCAGCATAGATAATTACATTATTGTTAAAAACTAAACATACTTTCCACCATATTCTTTGGACCTATTAATTATTATTATCAATGTTTTAAAACTTGAAGATCATTTTTTAATTTTCTTAAAACATGAACTTTAAAATCTCCCTGCATTTATCTATTATTACTATTTTTTGCATAAAAAGTTTTTGCTTATGAGGTTCTTTTTTCTATTCCAGGAAGCATGACTGTTTACTGTTTAAAAACGGTTATTCTTAACTAGTCTCTTGTGGACTGTAACACAAAAACTGAGTCAAACAAAAACAGAGGAAAAATTCTGTAGACATCGCTGCTAATAAGAATAGCAGCAGTCAGCTGTGTTGCTGTTGGGATGTCAGAAGTCAGAGGCTCACAGGCACAGGGTCAATGGTCTCCACTATGAGATCCTATCATCTCTGCACACAAGATTCTTATGGCCTGTAGGTTACTTTATGGAACTTTGAAGAATGAAGTCCCTACCATCAAAAGAAAAATCCAAAACACCAATATCACACTTTTAAAAGTAAGTGTCAAAAAGGTCTTTTCTCTCCTAAGTCCTAAATACAAACAATCCACTCTGAGTTTTTACAGATCAGCCAATGGTTTGGTGCTATTATTGTGTTAGGAACTATGTGAAGGTTTCTGAGGCAAAAGAGCTATGGTGGTAAAGTATAAATTTGCAACTTTATAATTAGAACAGAATTTAAACATCAAAAAAGAAGACCAAGGATGTACACCAGAATTTTAAAAAAATATGTTATGAATTTACTTCACAGTCATGTGTTTTGAATGTTTTATCTCTATAAAATTGGCACTGCTACCAGTCTTTAATTTGAGGTATCTTGGAGGACTAGAAATAAATGTGTCATCAAAAACTGTTGCCTAAAATCTAAAGTGAAGCATGAGATCTCAAAAATTGAAGTCAGAATTTTTTTACTATCCTATAGATCAAATAAAAAAATGAATATATGAATATACCATCATTTAAAGTATTTTTTTCTGACTTATTTCAAAATTTATTGCATTGTAGTCAGAAAATCTCATTTACTGGAGCTTCCTTTGTAGTACGTCAATGTTTGTTCTGTTATTGTTTGGGAAAACCACTTAATATATATTAGTTTGATGTGTGGTAACATATATTTCCACATTACACTTATTTACTATAATTTTATATTTTCTTAGCCTTAATGTTCCTGCAAATTCTTAAGAGGGCTCTATTAGTTAACCACTACTGTTATAGGCTTGTCAATTTCTCAATTCTTGTTATACGTAGGTGAATGTTTTTTATTGAGTTCAGTCAATGTTGCAGTTGTTATTTCTTCCTGGTAACTTGTTCTTTGATGGCTGACATGGCATAGTCATCTCTCATATTCTACATTCTATCCATCAGCATATGCTTCTGATCGAAGTTTATAATTTGTATTGTTTCTATCAATTCTCACTACTTTAGCTATTACCCCTTGACTGAAACTAGTAATGCACTGAATTTCTCTTTGGTTATTTCAGCATGTTCCTACCTCTCTTGCTTCCCCCAGGATCTTCCTAGGGCATATTCTCAACAAAACACCAATAGGTTTTATAAAGGATTATCAAGTTGTCCATCTGGCATTCCTCACCTGACTTCAGTGTTGCGAAAATGAACCTACAGAGCATCCCTATGCTTGCATTTATTGGGATTGTATCAGATCAGTATTTCTGGATTGTTTTCATGTCAGGTTCCTAGCTTACTACTTCTGCCAGTTTCAGAAATTCGGACCTCATATTTACAGAGGATGGAAGACTGGGATTTTTGATTTATTGGTGAAGACCTTTTCCATCCAAATAGTGTTAGTGATATAATAAACATTGTTAGTGTGGGGTAATGAATATATATTTCTGTTTAAAATAGATAAATAGAAATTTTGGCATACCATCCTGTGAAGTAGTGGTGGTTCTTTAGCTTCATAGAGGTTTTAATCCAACTTGTAGTCCATGGGGAAAGTAGAGAACCAGACCCTAACCCACAGTCTAAATCAGGGACCAAATCCTTGTAGGCTGTCATACTGACAATTCTTCCTTACCACTTTAATTCATTTTGGAAGCCTAGAGATTTACCTCTATTGGTTTCAAGCTAGGCTGTAGGCTGTAGTATTTGATTGTGTGTGTGCACCTGTGTGTGCCCATGTGTATGTATGCATTTACCTTTATGTATTTTTAATGTGGAGTTTCTGGTTTACTTTATATAGCAGGAGGGCACCCCATTGGTGACAACTGGTTAGATTAGGGTGAAATTAACAATTACTTCTGAAAGTTATCCCTTAAATTATTTAATTAACCTAAGTCTCTAAGAGACATATATTAACTTTGGTGGGGTGTTTGTTTTTGCCAGAAAGTATTAGGCTATGGGAATTCTGCAATAAACAAAACAAATCTTTTATTTGTCTTCAAGAAGCTTAAAGCTGAGTGGAGAAAACAGATACAAAATCACAAATAAGTAAATTACCAATGAAGACAAATGAGTAAAGGTTAAGAAAATAATGTTAAGCAAAGTCGAGGAATAGAAACTAATTTCAGTAATGGTCAAATATAACCTCTATGACATCCAAAAGAAACCAGAAGACAATTTCATTAAAATGGTGCATATTCCAGTTTTGAATCATTTATTATGTTAAGACTGAAGGGTACAATGTTTGCATCAATTTAAAAATTCAAGTATACCTTAGGTTAAGTGTTGCTTAGGTGAAATTAAAAGTTACACACAGAAGAAACCAACTACAAACAAACTGCTATCATTACATGTTTACTGTATGAATCCACTGGGGAGAAGGAAGGAATTTGAAAATTTTCCATGTTATCAAAATGATTTTGAATAATTTCTTAATTTCTGGAAAATAATACAAAAATTTTTAAGCACTTATTTTACTAAAAATGGTATTAGGTGACTTTCTGTATGCATTAGTTGAAGCATGACTTCTCTTGTAGGTGTCTTCCCAAAAGACATCCTATTGCAGTGATACGTGTTTATTACAGCTCACTATTAATGGTTCAATTTGGAAAAAGTTTATATGTCCATCAAAAGATGAATGAATGAGGAAAATGTGGAATTTGCATGATAGAGTGATACTGTTAAAAAGATGGACACACTTGAGTCATTTATGGGAAAATGAATGCACGTTGAGACCAAAATGTTAAGTGAAATAAACAAGACACATAAGTTTAGATATCACATGCTTTTGCTTATATGAGAATTCCAAAATACAAATAAAAAAACAAAAGTCAGATAACAGGAAATAGGGAGGTAAATCTTTCACAAAATGGAAGGGGACCAAGAGATGGAGGAAAGGGGAGAAAAAGGAACAATAGGGGATTAGTGAACAATTAAGGTGGTTATGTACATGTGCCAACTCTCCACATGATGTGACCATTATGAACTGCAAACATGTACCCATAAAAATAAAAATTTACTGAAAAGAAAGATCCTTAACAAAATTTATTCTTCCATTTCTTGGAAACTTTTCGCTTGATCTCAAGCTCATGTTTTGTGAATGTGAAAGTTTGAGAAATGCTGTGTATAGTTTCCTAGACATTTCTTAATGCAAATTTTTCTGTATGCATAACATATCTGTGAGAAGTCCTGAGAGTTTTTAAATTTCCTATAGACCAGCATCTCTTAAACTTACTTGTTATAAAATGTTGTGCTCTGTATTGTATGTGTAAACCTTCTTTAATCAACTGCATAACCAACTCCCAGGAATATACTTTTGAAAATTCTTCCCTATTCTTGTGGCTAATATTAATATTAATATTTTTCTGTCTTGATAATATTTGTCCAGTTAAAAATTGATACAGGAAATATAAGGAGTAAAACCATTTATTTTTCCAGAATATTTCAAACATCATGATTTCAGCTATTAAAATGTCAATAGTTAATAGTGGGGACAAACATGCATTCTGGTCTACCTAGGACAGTCTCAATTTGTACTTCTCTCTTCCAAAATGAAGTAATCATGATTAAATCATAAATTATTTATTTATAGTATTGTTATCTCTAAGTATGATATTTATAAAAAATGATAAAGCTATATACTCTGTATACCAAGCAACTTACCCTTCTAAAAAGGCAACTAATTGTCTAACTTCAAACTGAAGTGATTTCTTTCAGAAAACAAATTCAGAACTTCAAATACAATGACAGTTCAAGTTCAATTAAAATATGCCTTCCTCTTCCACACCCTCATTTAACAATTCATTGGTATAAAATAAAATGAAAAATTAAAAAAGAAGAAGCAGAAAGATTTGCACTATAACTGAAAACTAGGAAAGTACCTTCCTCACAAGGTACAGTTTTCCAGGGGGTTCTGCACATACCATTGGAACCAGACTTCAGGACACTAGAAGCTCACTCAGCTCATCACCTCAAGAGAAGCATTAGCACAAATTGGGAGACTATACTGTAGTGGGTTTTCATTTGTTTTTTATTAATCTGTTACAAGCTACCACAGTCTACTGACTTCAAATCACCCATATGTATTATCTCATAATTACTATGGGTTTCCAGGTGTCTTGGTTACTTTTCTCTCATTGCTGAGACAAAATACCTGATGCCCAAAGTGAAGGAAAGAGAGGTTTATTTCTTACACTTCCTGGAGATTTCAGTCCATCCTCAGCTGGCTCCTAGGCAGGGTGGCGTGGCTGAGGGGCAGTGAGTCATGGCAGCCCAAAGGTGGCAAGAGCAAACAGGGCAAAAGAGAGAGAGAGAACACGTATTCTTCTCTCCCTTATACAGTATGCAGCCTCCACTCCTGGATGGGTGCAGCACTTACACCACTAATTCCAGTGTTAGTCCCAGTGCTAGACAATGAACCGATCAAAAATGATAGATTCAGAGGCCTCCATAACTGCATGAGGCTTGGGGAGCCACCTAGACACAAACCATAACATTCCACCCCTGGTCCCCCAAAGATTCAAGTACATCTTTCATAAAAAAGACATTTAGTCCATCTCCAAGAGTAACCAAAGTTCTAACAATTTCAGCATTGCTTAAAAGTCCAAGTCCCAAGTCTCCTCCAAGATGTAAGGCAAACTCCTACCTGCAAGCCCCTGTACAAATGAAAACAAAGTTAAACATTTCCAACATACAATGGCACAAGATAAACATTACCATTCCAAAGGGTACAAATGGGGGGGTGGCAGATAAAAAGGAATGGGACCAAAGGAAGTCCAAAATCCAGCAGGGCAAAGGTCATGTCCTGGAGTTCCATGCTTGTGGGTTCTCCTAAGTGCTGCTGTTTGGAGCAATTGGTTCTCCTGGAGGAGTTTGTCAGACTGGCTTCCCCAATATGAATTCAGCCATTATTATCAGAGGAACTCAGGACCTTGTCATTGAGAGTGGCTGAGGTTCACTTTGGGGGAGCTCTGGTCCTTATGTTGAACATCAATTCCTGGCTCTGGAGGGGAAAATGTTTGCTATTTAAACTCCAGGAGAAGTTGTCATACTGGCTGCCTGGCATGTACTCGATTGTTTTCACTGTTGGAGGAGCACGGGACCTCATTGTCACTGAGGATGGCTGTGGTTCTTTTCAGGGAGCCCTGGTTCTTATTTGAGCATCACTTTTTGGCTATAGAACCCTCAACCTATTAGCATAGATCCTTCATCCTGCTGGCATAGACTTTCTAGCTTCCACCGCTGGTCTTTGGGCATTTCCAGCACAGATCTGTCAAACAGACTTACATGTGTCTTTGCTGTGGGCTCTAGGCCTCCAGTTGGACTTGTGGGAGGTACTGTTATGGGCTCTAGTGCTTCAACTGGACTCTTGCAGGACATTACTGTGGATCTAGGACCTCAGCTAATATTTTTTAAGTCTTGGTGTTGTGGACAGATTTCCTGCACTTTCTTGTGTTTAACATTGGATAACCATCATAAATAAATTCTGGGTCCTGATTATAATTGTTCTGTCTGCAACCCCTGAGTACAACAAAAATTTGGTACCAGAGGAGTGGCATCATTGCTGTGACTACCTGATCATGTGGCTCAAAAGCCTTCAGAAATGGCTTGTGGGAAGAGTTTGGAAAGGTTTGGAGATGTCACCTGAAATAGTAGAGCTAGAATGGCTTAGGCTGTCCTTCATGTGAGATTCTGGTCAGAGCTCAGGAGACCAGAAGGCTGATAGAAAGCCTGCCAGTAAAGACCAGGCTCAGGAGGTTTCTGCTGGAAAAAAGCACTGCATTGGTTGTTGAACTCCACACGATGTGTGCTATGTCTTGGCAGAAAGTTTGTCTGCATTTTGCTTGTGTCCAGAGACATTGCCTGAGATGGAGATTAGTGGTGGCGGCCTAATTAATCTGGCAAAAGAAATTTCAAGGCAGTCAAATGTTGAGGCTGTGGTATGGCTATTCTTGGGAGCTTTCAGCCAGATTTATGTTGGGAATCAAGAGCAAAGAGCCCAGCATGGTGATTTAAAATGTTGTGAGTTTGATTGGAAAGTTGTGGACTGTAAAGATAGAGCTGAAACCTCCATTGCTGAGAAGGAACAGAGAAATAAAAAAGATAGCCTTGGGGCATCCCAGGAAGCAGTGGGTTTCCACCCTTTACAGCCTCAAAACTACAAAAGTGAAAGACTGCTCCAGGGAGAAAGATGCAGAGCATCACATTTCACAATGGCTTTGGAGGCCACATGAGGTTCCAGAATGGTGGTGGCATAGAGAATCTGTTCCTCACAATCAGGTTCAGAGTGCCCAGAAATCCAGGCACTCGACCTCTATGGCCAAGAAAAAGGAAAACCTGGCTACTGCTCCAGCAGGCAGCAGACCTTGGTAGCATCAACATGGCACTGGTTTTAGGCCTACAGAGAATGCACTCATTCTGAGGTTAAAAAGGCTTCCACCTCAATTTCAGAGGACCTGGAAGGCCAGGCAGTGTGCCCCAAGAAGGCAGTTTGTGAAGCTGTGCAGTGGAGAACTCAGAAGTTTGAAAAAGCCAGGAGCATGAATCATCTAAGGAAAGTTACCAGGATTGAGCAGTGTGGGCCTGAGAGAGAAGCTGTGGGAACTAAAACCCCTGGAAGTGCTGTGGGGTGGAGTCACACAACCAGATTGCTTCAGATGCTGTACATGGAACTCCAGGACTTAATGTTTGCCCTGATGGATTTTGGACTTCCTTTGGTCCCAATCTTTTATATCCTATTGGTACACTTTGGAATGATAATGTATATCTTTTGCCATTGGATGTTGGAAATGTTTAACTTTGTTTTCATTTGTAAGGGGTTTACAGCTACAAGTTTGCCTTAGATCTCAGTGGAGACTTGGGACTTGAACTTTTTAGCAGTGCTGAAACTGTTAGGACTCTGGCAACTCTTGGAGATGGACTAAACGTCTTTTGTGTGAAGGATGTACATGAGTCCTTGGGGATCCAGGGGTGGAATGTTATGGTTTGTGTCTAGGTGGCCCCCCCAGCCTCATGCAGTCATGGAGGCCTCTGAATCTACCATTTGTGATTGGTTCATTGTCAAGTGCTGGAATTAGCGGTGTTAGTGTTGTATCCACCCAGGGATGGAGTCGACATACAATATAAGGGAGGGAAGAATGCGTACTTTTCCCCGTTTTGTGCAGTTTTCTTTTGCTGCTTGCAGCTGCCATGACTGACTGCCCCTCAGCCACGCCACCCTGCCTTGGAACCAGCTAAGTATGAACTGGAATCTCCAAGAACTGTAAGAAATAATCCTTTCCTTCCTTCACTTTGGGCATCAAGTATTTTGTGTCAGCAATGAGAGAAAAGTAACCAAGACACCAGGTTATCTGCTCAGAGAAGTAGCAGGCTAACATTGCCTATGTCTGTAATTTCATCTGAGGCTGAGGTCTTCCAACCTCATCCAAATGGTTAGTGGAATTCAGTTATTTGTGGTTGCAGGATTGAGGCCCCTATTTTCTTACTGGTCAACAGGGGTTTACTCTCAGAACTAGATGACATTCACCAATTCCACACCCAAGACCCTCTCATGGTATAGTAGCTTTACTTCTTCAAAGCCAACAAGTGGGATCTCTCTTGTTGATTAAGAGTTGACTAAGAGTATTTCATAATGTAACCGATTCATAGGAAAGCTAATTTTCTTTGGTCAGAGGTTATTTCTTAGTCAGGGGCAATTACACTGAAAGAGGGGGTGAGTTTTATACAGTGCACACACAGTGGGCCTATCTCTGGATTCTGTCTAGCACAGAGCCTCAACACTCTATAGTTCTCAATATAACAAGAAGATAGGACTTGAATATTATAGCAGAGGTGTTCCCTTTACAATGCCCAGAGCAGAAATGTATTTGATAATTTGTCAGTGGAAAAATAAAATCTTAAAAATAATAATATTGAACTGGCATGCCTCCTCCTAATAGGAAGCATGAAGAAGCTATTTTTTTTTTTTTGCAACAGACAAATTTGAAGCTAAACTACATACAGCTGTCCTTCTGCATCTGCAGTAGATCAAAAATATCTGGGAAAAAATACATCGCATTGAACACGTGAACACGTGCAAACCTTTTCTTGTCATTATTCTCTAAACAATACAGTATAATAACTAATTTACATAGATTTGCATTGTGTTAGGTATGCTAAGTAATTTAGAGATAATTTAAAGTGTATGGTAGGAAGTGGGTAGATTCTGTGCATATGCTATACCAGTTTATGCAGACACTTGAGCATTCTTGGATTTTGGTATCTAGGGGGGGGTCCTTAAACCAATCCCCTGTCGACACTTGGGGATGTTATTATCATTCTCATCTTTAATGTTTCTGAATGACATTTTTGAGGATGAAAATTTATAATGATTTTGAAATGAAGCTTATGAGGTAATAAGGAAAAGAAATGTAAATTATACACTTTAGCTCCTGTCTCTTCTCACTTACAGTACAAAGCATTTCTTTTCTATTTTCTCCAAAAGTTGCTTTATAAAAGACAGAAAAAGAATAAAAAGGAGAGCAGAGAGAAAATCCAAGGCAGTTTAAATAGAAGAAGAGTAATATGAAAGATAAATTTAATACTGGATTGGGAGAGAAAAAATTGTTTCCCTTCATGGATACTTGGGATAGAGGATAGAAAATCAAGTGGTTTTCCAGGACTCTACAGATGTCATACCCTTCACCTTGCCTCTGAAGAGGAATATGACTTATAAGGTGAGGTGATTCTTATTGCTTTTGGACAAAGCCTCCTAGGGGATGCCTACTATTTACATTTGGAATAGATAAATGTACCCTAAAAAGTAAAGAGAACCAAGATACAGGTTAGAGTTTTGAGGATTAACTTGCTTTGGCATTGCATGTCACTTTCCTGTTCAGTCCTTTCAGTATTAAACCTCCATTGAACACTCCAAGGGCAAATGGGACATTGCCATCTTGCAAAGAAGTCACAGGAGTTACAAACAATAAATACAATGTACTATAACACACACTAAAATAAAATATAAGGTAATATATACCAAAATCTACCCTATAAACAATATAGATATAATGTAAACTAAAATATGGGAAATATTTGGGAAGAGTCACTAATATTTTGAAAGGGTAAAAATAGCTACACAAAGAGGGTTTTATTTCCTTCTACACCTTAAAGATAGAAAGTGTTGCAGGTAGAGGCTACCTTACGGTGGGAGTTGGGGAGAAAGAGGTGAATGCTGAGAAATTGAGTACACCCTCGCAGTGTGATAAATTTCAAAGCTCATGTGTAAGAATAACCTAATGAAGAGAAGTTTCATCAAATAAATTAACAAAGGCAAGGTTAATTTGTGCTATTAAGCGTTCTTCAAAGCAGCCCATTTTTCACATCCTAATCATCCAAAAAATGTTAATAATAGTGAAAAATCAATTGGAAGGAAAGCAAAATACATCTTAGAGAATATGTTCCATTCAGTAAGTCCCTGGGTTAGCCCACAAAAGAAATAAGAATAGCTTTATAATAGTAATTCTTCCATCTTCCTTGCTTATTTAGGCACGCATACAGTTAAGTACTTATAAATTTCATTACAGAGGCAGTTTGTTTGTGGTCTGCAAAGAGCAGAACTACAGGGGATAGGAATTCTCACACCTGATGCCCCTTTTATGCTCATGGAAATGAGTCCTTGGAGGCAGCTTTATCTTAACAATGCTCAGCTAGCCTAGCAAGGACCTTTTAAAATCTGGATGATATCACTTATCTCCTCAGGAAATATATAATAGCTGTACCTTAGCTATTTTGGCGCCAAAGGAAAATCAAAGTATATTGAATGCATTACTTCATTTGCTATAGTACCTCTTGATGAGGTTGTTTATTACTCTGGTTTATGAAGATAGTTTTCAAAGACAATATATGGTTGGATTTTAACCACAAAGATCTGCCTTCATTATCTTGCAACAGCAAAGGATTATTACCATTATTCAGTATCACATTACCTTTTTATTCATCTCCTTTGGATGCATAACTAACATACAAGTTTATTGGAAGAGTGTTTGATTAGCATGCATGAGGCTGTTGTTTAATAGCTAATTTTCTAGATAAACGATGATAAATACAAAACACAGTTTCTTTGCCTTGCAGAAAGTCATGAACTGCTTTTGAAATAGATATATATCCAAGCATAGAAATTGCATCTAATTTCAGAGGGCTTACGGATCCTCTCTTAAGCCTAGGGGGTTCCATGGAGTTCAGAAGTATCTCTGACTCCATGCATTATTTTTCACTTTTTGTTTACATAGTAGATCATTTCTGTGGGTTCTGAACCTCATTTCTGTTTCTAGAAAGCTTCCAACTAATGATCATTTCCAAAAGAGTAAGTCTAGATATATATGCTTAATTCTTTCCTCTGTTTCTGTTGACTTTGAGGTGAACACATGGACACACCATACCAAGAAGTCAACTGACTTGATGACCAGGTACTCTAGGTACCTATTCATTTTTGTTTAGTTTTGTTTTTCTTCTAGGAATGTGAATTCTGAAACATGTAGAAGAGGCATACCATGTCTTATTGAAAGTACCCTCTGAGTACTACATTAAATAAAGGCAAATCTACAATATAGTATCCAGAGATTAAAAAAATGTTAATATAAGACACAAAAAGAAAGTATTAAATGCAGCTCCCCTCAAACATATCACTTTCAGAATAATAGGAAGTGTATGTTCAAATGTTGCAGTGGCAGAGATCAGAGAAATAGCCTTAAAACGAAAGGTTAATATTGAATTTGGTTTCAGCAAAGCAAAAACACCAGATTGATGTTATTGTAGAGTTTCTCATTCACAAGCCACTTTCCTGTATATCATCCAAGAACTGTCACCCACTAGGCCAAACTTCTGTCTGTGGTTGAGCACTTATTGGCTTTATCGTAGCCCAGTTGTTTGAGGAAAGGCTTCTCCCCAAAAGATCAAAGGAAGCAAAACACAAAAGAAAAAAAAAGACAAAAATTAAAAAAAAGAAAAGAAAGAAAAACACTAGAGAAATTAAACACCTGAAAACACAAGAAATCATCAAAGAAAAATATAATAATTTTATCAAGGATAAGGAATGGCCTGGTATCTTAAATAAGAACCATAATGCTACAACAGGATCATTCCCACAGACAAGTAAACACTACCAATTATTAAAATTTACAATAGTAGAAACGAATAAAAAGTAGAATGGGAGGTTCGTAAAATAAAAATGAGGAAATATCTTAGCAAACAGAATAAGAAAATTCAATAAGTAGAACAATTAGAAAATCAACTTAGAATTTTAAACATAGAAGTAAGAAGAATTACAGAAAAGAAGAACCTAAAATGAAGGAATTTTACAGAATGTGAGTATATAAGACTAGAGGATAAAAAGTAGGAGTAAAATTTTTTCTTCATTCACTAAAGTTTACTATAAAATTATAATTTTTAAAGCAGTATAATTAGGAAAAGCATCAGAAAAGATCTGGGCATATGACTAGAGTTGATATGGCAAAATTTAATCCTATAAATTGGTGGGGGAAATTTAAACTCTTTAATCAATATTTGACAATTTATTATTTACTGACAAGGTATAAAATAAGATTCCTTCCTCAACTGATATAAACGAATAAATTTCAGGTGATTGAAAAATTAAATATAAAGCAGCAAAACTTTTAGTTTATGAGAGGAAATAAAATGACTATATAATTCTTGATTAGGAATTATTTTCTCAAAAAAGCGTATGATTTACACAGAAAAATATCAGAATGTTAGATTATAAAATATCAGAAAGTTTTCTTTAATAATATAACAAAAGTCTGAAAACAGATGAAAAGTGTAATAATTTCACCCAAATCTCTGCTAAAGGTTAGTATCCAAAATTTGTTTTTATGGACTCATAGAAAAATAAAATAGAGCCGGGTGTGGTGGCTCACGCCTGTAATCCCAGCACTCCGGAGGCTGAGACTGGAGGATCGTTGTAAGTTCGAGACCAGCCTGGGCTACAAAAGTGAGCTTATGGCCAGCCTGAACGGCATAGTGAGACCCTGTCTCAAAAAGACAAAGGCTGGGGATTTAGCTCGGCGGCCTAAGCACCTGCCTGGCAAGCGCGATGTCCTGAGTTCAATCCCCGCAAAAACAAACAAACAAACAAACAAAAAGATACAACATTGAACAAATAATACATATTGGCAAAAGACAAAGAAGACCTCAACCCAGTAAGAAGTTGTTCAAATTCGGTAGAAATCTGTGATGCTACTTCAAATAACAATGGGATACTATTTTACACTGAACAGACTGAAAAAATTGTAGAAGTCTGAGAGCACTGTGTTGCTAAGGATGTGGCTAAATGTTGACAGCTGTTCCTCTCAGCATAAATATAGAGAATGTCTATTTTAGCATTTTCTGCATTTTCTTGCTTTTAAAATATAATTCACAATTACAAATTTTGAGACTTTCTCTACCCCTTGAGACAAGTTAAATAACCTAGCAATTATCTATATTTGTGAAGTTGTCAAGAATTCTCTTTGAATGGATCTTTGCCAGTGCATTTTTCAGGGCTAGGTTACTATTTTTGGCAACTTTCTAATATTTTACAATTTTTTTCTAACATTTCAGTTTTGAAAACTCTTTTAAACATATCCATTCTCTTGATATTTTAGCAGTTTTTGTGTTTATATCATAAATTCTATTTTGTAAAGTATATCTAGTGTCTGGCATTCCGTTTCCTTCTCTATTTACTCATATAGTTTCTGGTGTTTTCTTTTTATTTATGATTAGCCTTGCTAGAAGCTTATTTGGTGGCCTTTAAAAAAGTCTTTTTATTTGTGAATTAATTCTATTAATTCTTCTCTTTTTAATAGTTTTTATAACTGTACTGAACCATACTTCTAAATCAATGCTTGTTTTTAAAGTAATTGTAGAGGTGTACCCTGGAACAGAAGTTGAAGCTCTCTTTTACTTATCATCACAATGCTACTGTAAATCAAAAGTGTCCCTTACTGTCTGGGTGTCTCGAGGTTTTTGGAAAGTGCCAGGCCTTCCTGTGCATGGAAGTTTTAATGGACATCTATTATCAGGGCATGTAAAATAGGTACATGAGTGGTATGTAGGAAGCCGTGGATGGATGAGCCCTCCTAACCTCAATGAAGATTGCTCACTAGCTATTCTGCCAAAAGCAAGATGTGCTGACCAGAATGCTTGGTTTTATTTTAGAAGCACTCACTCTGATCATTCGTAGGGCAGGTTCTGTCTCTATCCTCTCCTAAGGTCATTTTGCAATCACTATCATTCGTCCACAGCAGGTAAATGACTGCATAGCCTTCTAATCCTTACATGCATATCATTATGGCAAAAAACAATTTATGTTCTTTAAGACTACATTTTTTAATGGTAAAAAATTCCTTTCACTGTCTTAAAAAATCTTGAAAATTCTCTTTTAGAAATTTAAAAACACTATTTAGTGTTCTGATCCTTCCAAACACAAATGGCAACTTTGAGTACTGACTTTTTTTTTTTTTTTTGCTTTACTTGCAGCCTTAATTCTTCGAGGGACCACACATGGGTTTCTCTGTTCAACAAGCAGAAGGGTCACACATGGGAAACCAAAGCAAGATTAAGAAAACATATTGCAAAATATTAATTTGCTGTACTGGTATGTATGCGTGTATGTATGTATGTATTTATTTATTTATTTTTGACACAGGGTCTTGCTATGTAGTTCAGGCTGTCCTTGAACTCTCCTATGTAGCCCAGACTGGCCTCAGACTCACAGAGATTTTCCTACCTCAGCCTCTGGAATGCTGGGATTATAGGCATGACCCACCAAGCCCAGCCTTTATAAGGTATCTATAATATAGGTATTTATAGTGCTTTTTCCATCTTGAAGATTTCTGTGCCTTTTGTGTTTAATTCACCTTACTTCTGGCATGAATTAACATGCACAAAGGGTCACTGAACTCAGATCCTGGGGTCTGTTATACACAGCTACATCTCCATGACTTTGGGTGCCAGTTGGGCCTTGTACTTAAACCCTTGAAGGCCCCATTTACTCACTTGCAAATTTGAGCTAATAGCACCTATTTCATAGGATTTTATGAAGGCTAATGACAAACTTATGTAAAGCAACGTTCTGGCTTGAAGCATACATTTTTCCTCTTCATCAACAGCATCTGCAAGAAGTAATTTCTTTCCTGATATTTAAACTTTACCTTTCCTTGGTTCTTTATCACTCTGTATCACCTCCATTTAATTTAAAATTCAAATTTGCCTACATCTCTATTTATTCTTTCGGCATAGTAAAGTTTTGAGAACTTGAAGTATGTGTTTTTCATCTCTATGAGTTGCCTTCCGGGCCTGCAACAGCCCCTAAGATGCATCACGATGGAACTGACTTATTTTCAAGTTCTCTTTTCTTTCTTTTTACTTTTTAATAGCTCATCAGAAAAAAAAAAAAAAAAAAAAGCATGACCCTTACAAGAAACTACAGACTCAGAGACCATCAACTGAAGTTTTATTCTACCACAATCATTTTAATTTAAAACTGCAAAAGTTGTTATTGAAACCAATCAAAAGTTCCAGTTTGATAAATTCCCACAATAGTCAGCTTCATGCATCCATCACAGAAATGAAGAGGCTGAGCGTTACCAGCAACCAACAAGTTTCCTACTTTTCTCCCATTGCTGCTCTGCTGTCTTCCTCATAGGTAACTGCACTGAAGGAATCTGACCGCCACCCTCGTAGGCTGTACCCAGTGCCTCATATCATTATTTGGTCCTGCCACTGATTGCAGCCATGACTCACATGCAATCCCGTCTTGTCCTTGGGACCACCTGTACTTTCCCAAGCCTTGTCCTTGGCAGGCAGTCACAGCTCCCTTTCAATGTATTCTACCCTTCATGTCCCTATAAAAGGGACATCCTGCATGGCAGTACCAGTCTGGCCTTAGTGCCAGAGTGCGGCCCCTTTGTCTTATTGAGCTCATACCTTTGTTTCTTTTCCTCCTTTTTTCCATGCATTACTTTTCCACTGCTACTGTGACAAACTGCAACAAACTTTGTAGGCATAAAATAATTCAGTTGCTTTCTCTTATACTTTTAGAATTCAACAGTTCAAAATAAAAAATTTTCCAGGGCTCCTTTGAATAGGGTAGAGATTCAACCTGATCAGTTTTGAGATCCTTTCCAAGGACTGGTGGAATGACTTGCTAGATGTGTCTGTATGGGCCTTGGGGTCCATGAATGGTCCCTTGTTCCTCTGCTCTGGCACTTTTTTCCTCCTCTCATTCCTGGCCACCATGAACTAAGCAGCTTTGCTTTCCCAATGCCCTTGTGCCATGATTTCTCTGACTTTGGGCCAGCCAATTGTGAACTGAAACAGTGAGTAAGCAAACGGAACTTAAGTTATGGGTGTTATGTATCTCAGCAAAAAAAAAAAAAAAAAAAAAAAAAAAAGGTAATGCAGAAAATTGGTGGGATCATTGCTGGGAATATATTGAACCATATGGTTTAAAAGTCCTTGGAACTGGTTTGTGAAAGGCATCTGGAAGATTTGGAGATGTTGGCTATAAAAGTCCTAAAAATGCTATAAACAGAGTGTGATGGCTGATGCCACTCAAAGTTCAGAAGACTAGAATGCCAATAGGAATGTGAACAGTAAAATCCAGGCTCAGGAACGTTTTATGGGGAACAAGGATCCAATTAGCAGTTGGACTAGAAGTCATGAATGCTACACTCTAGCAGAACATTTGTCTACATTTTGCCCAGATCCTGAGGCTGAAGGAAACTGAGATCAAGGATGGTGCACTAATTAATAAGGCTGCGGAAATTTCAAGAGTTTAACATTCTGGTTATGGCATGGGCACTGCTAGCTGCTTTTAGCCATATTTATAGTACACACTGGAAACAAAAGGCAGAACACAGAAATTTAAGTTAGTATCCAGAAGGAAATATACATAAAGCTGGGGAGAGCAGAGGTATGTCTGCTAAAGTGATTACACCATTAAAAAGAAACCAAGTACTGTCTGTGTACAAGGATGAGAAGATGACAGCATCCTAGAAATCAGAAAGACTCTACCACTGCAGGGTCAATGGTGCAAAGCATCAAGGTTTCTTTTGAGAAAAGAGTGGGACTCCTGCTTAAGAAGGGTTTCCTAATGAATTCCTCGCATCTTTTACTAAGTCTGACTTTTCTTGTTTCCCTCTTAAAAGTACTCTGTGATTGTATTAGCCCCACTCAGAGAGTCCAATATAACTGCCTCATCTCAAGGCCCTAAACACATAAACACATCTATAGGTTCTTTTGCCATGTGACATAAAATATTCACACTTTAAGGATTAGACTGCAGAATCATCCAGGTTATTATTCTGCTTATTACAATAACCATTGATTAGACTTATAGAAATTTATACCAGTTTGCTTATTTTGAACTTTATGACAATGAAATCTTTATTTAATTGTGTTCTTGGGTATCTAACATCATTTACTCAAAAATATGTTTTGCTTTACAGAGAAATATCTTAATAGCTATCTGATATTTTGTGTAAGAATATATAATAATTTATCCTAATATCAGCCAGCTTTTGAAATTTTGTTGTTTTTAGCTGTTATGAAGAGTATTGCTATAAATCATCTTATACATTTCTTTTAAAGTGTGTGTGTGTGTTTCTGTTAATTTAGATGAAGGATTGGAATTTATGGGCCAGAGAGCACACGTATGTTCAATTTTAGTAGATATGTCCAACTCAAGCCAGCTTTCTAAAGTGATGTGCTAATTTATACTTCTGCTATCAGGGTAGTAGAGTTTCAGTTTCTCCACATCCTTGGCAATGTATATGTGTCAGTGTTTTACATTTTAGTCATTCTGGTGGGTACATAGTGTTATTTAATCATGGCTTTGATTTGCATGTCTACTACTGCTGAGCTCTTTTGGATATCTTGTTTTTTGTATATTTTCTTTTTCATAAAGTGATGTTCTGGATTTTGCTCACTTTTCTACTGTGCTTTATGTCATTGATTTCTCTGAATTTTTTTATATTCTGTATAAAAATCCATCTTTGATTATATGCATGGTAAATATTTTCTCCTATACTGTGGCTTGGTCTTTTAGTCTTTCAGTGGCATCTATTGATAAATAGAGTTCTTAATTTCAACAAAATTTATGTACCTTAGGATAAAATAATATCCTTCTAAAATATCTTCTAGAAACCTTATTATTATTTTGTTGTTACTTAGATCTTAAATGTACATGGAAATTAATGTATATTTGATTATATAATATTCATGATTAAATTTCAATTACTTTGGATAGTTTCAATGTCTTTCTGACAACTCTATCAATTATCATAATGTAGTAAGTCTTGATGAATAATAACTATATCCTTCTATTTTGTTTTTCTTTTTCAAAGTCAATGCAGCCGATTTTGTTTCCTTAATTCTTCCCTAAAACCTTTCTTTTCTAGCACTTCAGCTAGCTACTATTCTAAGTGCCTTCCTTTTATGTGAAAATTGTTAGGTAAAATCTGCACAGAAAATATTAATTTGATTATTTCCAGTTCATTCAAATATTCTTTCTCAATTCCACTCACCACTTCTACCCAATAATCTAAACACCTTTTAAGAAATCCAATAGACAAGAGTTTTGTCTTCATCTTATTTGACTTTTTAGAAATATTTAAAACATTTGGCTTTTTGCTTCTTGAAATTCATTTTCTCTTAAATTTTATAAGAATACTTCCTCCCCCACACACGTTTCTTCTACCTGACACATTATTTTTTCAGTCCTTTTTTTCTCTTTCTCCTTTTTTGAACCTATAAATATCACTTTTCAGGGGTTGACATTCGTGTATCCCCTGATTAGTTTTAAACCATTACTCTGGGTTATTATTTAGAGATTTGTTTGTTTTGTTAAGAAAGTTCTCAATGGTAGTGGTGTTAATGATATCAAATTGTGCTAGATGGTATTAGACATGCAAATTAAAACCAGAATAAGACACCACTGTAAATTTACACTACTTTCTACAATGAAAAAGCACTAACAAATAACAAGTGTTGGGAAGAATGTGGAGCAGTTAAAACTCAACAATCTTGTGGAAGTGTCCATTTGAATATTATCTTTAAATTTTTGTAAGTAAGACTATTGCTGTCTCCGTTCTTTTCTTCTTAAATTTGACATATGCGTTAGAACTTTTCTCTATCTCACACAGCTCTTACTTAAAAAGTATTACCTATCATACTTTGTATTCCATCTTTAGCCTACACAATTTCTTCTGACTTGAAATTCTAATTTCTTTTTCTCTTTCTTGCGGTTTAATATATGTACTTAGTTCTTAAACTGAGGGTTTCACTTTTGTAATTTTTCATTTAAATTTTGTAGATTCCTTTTATAAGAGTTTTCTATTTTTCCTTCAATATTTTCAAACAGAACTATCTTCTATATTTTCAAATTAAGCTTTGGACATGTTAATAAACATTTTTATGTTATCACTGTGAACATGTGTTTATTAGTACACATTAGCAGTATATAATGTTCACATTCCATGTACAGAGTTGGTACATATACATATCTTATGTAACACATCCTTTTTTCCTCTTTCTGTCCTCTTTATTCCCGTCCCATCCATCTCATGATCCCTTTCCCATTCGAGAAAGATATATCTCCCTACTTTCTATTATCTATCTCTTATTTTGTTCTTTATTTATAATATGGATTTACAAAGTTTGCATTTAATTACTTTGACATCTAGATATCTTGTTGGTCTGTTTGTCTTTATCTTTTTTCCCTCTTAATCTTGACATACCTCTGTGTGTGTGTGTGTGTGTGTGTGTGTGTGTGTGTGTGTGTTTCTGTGTGTGTCTGTGTGTGGTGTTGAATTCAAGGCTGAATTTTTCATTATGAAATATTTTTTGAGACTCTAGAAGATAAATCCTAAACAGCTGGATTACTTTTACTTCTGGCAAGCTGCTTCGATACTCAGCATCGATTACTTTTACCCATTCTGTGACAGAACTGCTTTCAAACTGAGTTTTTGCACTAGACATTGAGTTGAGACTGTGGCATTTAACAAGGCTTTCTCTGCATTAGCAGACTTTGATCTCAAATTTTTGTTTCAAACAGCACCTAGTCTTCACAAAATTTCTTTGGTTTTTTAACTTATTAGAAGCCACATTCCAGTGACTTAATTTTTGTGAATTATTCAGTTTGTAAATCAACAAATGGTTTGAACTGTAGCATGTTACTTGTTCTATTTCTGCTTTTTAGTATTTTCTAGGATGTTGACATTCTAAGTTTAGGCTGGTTTGATAACTTTGAGCTCCATTTTTAGTCATTTCAGCTCTGAAAACTCTTCAGAGTTCTGATGCCTTTGTTTCATAGCTTTCCCTGTTTGCTCAGCTTTTCGGATAGTTGGTCCCATTATTCTTAAAAATAGGCAGACTTAGAGGAGAAAAGCAACACAGAGGGTCAGGTTCACATCAAAACATTTTTTCTCTCTGTAAAATTTTGTATCATCATCAAATACTGGGTAGCTAGAAGGCTTTCCAGTGATTTCACATAGCTTAGTTTTTGCAGCCAGATCTTTGCTTTCATAGGTGAGATCTGCTTGTAAGTTAGTTTGTCATAGTCAGAGTTTAAAGTTCACAACTTGTCTTTATGGAATTTTCTTGAAATTTATTGAGGAATACCTTAAACACAATTTTTATGTGTATTGCCTATTTTTAATATTATGTCACAATCTTTTCTTTTGTTGTTACAATTTTGTTTAATACTTTTAATACCTGCATTACATTCTGCATATGAATAATCATCATTTAGCTACTTCTTTGATTTTGGTCTTTTTGCTTGGATTCAAAATATTAATTATTAAAATTAATTGAAAGATAGAATATCATAAATATTTATGGAATTTTAAGTTTGAGTAGTAGTCATAATCATCATCAGTAAAAATCAAATTACTGACAGTCTAGATCAGTGATAGTGAATCTTTTAGAGAATTTGATGATAACAAATAGATGACTGTGGTATGCATGCCATAGGTTCGTTACCACTGACTATTATGATAAGTGCTACAGGAGATCCAATGATGGTGACAAGTGATCCTTAACTTTCAGACAACATTGTTGGTAGATGAGAAACAGAGATTTAGATAATTAGCTTAGACTAGCTTGCGATCAAAACTTTATGAATGGTACATATAGTAATAAAATAATCAAAGAAAAAATTCATCAACTACTGAAAGAGCAGGAAAAGCTTTTTAAAGTCAATATAATCTGAGATGGATTGGATTTTATTGAATAGAGTGAGGGAGAAAGATATGCATAATTGTTTTCAACTTCTTTTCTTATTTTTTATCTAAGCTCATTTTGAAAGTATTAGCCCAAGATACTTACGTTTGCATTTTCCTCTCTGAAAAAAAAACTTCATCATTGATGGATTTTTCATGGTCTATAAATCGGTTTCAGTTGAATAAATATATTTAACCTAAGCTACTGGATCACAGGAAGTTTGCTGACAAATTGCATAGCTGACAACCCTCTGTATGCAAATATAAGGACGAGTTGTTTTGGTTTGCCAATTTGAAATAGGAAAAGTTTATGATCCTTATTTTTCCATCTACCGAGAGACAAAGCCAGGATGTGCCTATGTGCCAAGGACTAACAATGATTTTGAGAAGAGTCTGCACTAACAGAAAATCTTTAAAGCCATCAATGAGAAGGAATGTGTCAAATACTTATCTGCATGAATATTATTTTACTTAATTATCACATTATGCTGTAAGGGTAGGCATTATTAATCTAAATTTAAGATTAGGATACTGTTCAAAGTCAAAGTCATGGAAAATGATGAATTTTCACTTGATATCATTCAGAAATCAAGAGCATGTTCTTTCTAGTAAAACACTGATGATTCACTTCTGTTAATGAAGACCATAAAACCATATTTAAAATAAAACTATCATTTCAGGAGAAGTCAATAAATTTGTAGAGAGGTTGTCCCATTTGAAAAACATGTATTCCACTAAATGTTAAGACACACAATCATTTAATCAAGCATGTTTCTCCACAGTGTCCTAATTCAGGACCTTTGACATAAGTTGATTTTCTAAATCCTTTTTATAAAAAGCTATTCAAGTCCTACAAAACATCATAGCAGGACAACCCTGTGGTCGAGAGAGCACTATATTTGCTTTGTCACTATGAGAGCAATCATAGTTTGTAGCCTCATAATAAGGTAAATAAACACACAATAAATACACAATAAATGAATTTTCTTTTTTGCTAATAACCAATGCAGATAAAGGTGCAGATGTGCACACTTTGCTGACAGCAAAGCAAGTTGGTTCAATACTTATAGAAAATATGCATAAATATTCTGTTAAGAAACATAAAAGTGTTTATTCTTATTGACCCAGTCATTACACTTCTGGGAATGTATCCTAGCTGAGTAATTTAAAAGATGGAAAAGCTATAGACAATTTTAAGCCCTTTTATATTGTAAAGAAGAGACATACTTAGGTTATCTAAGATGATGAGCGTTATTGTAAGTTAAAGGAGTCCTGAAGATCCTCTCCAGCTACACAGCAGGAAGAGCTGAGGTCACCTTCATCATCTTAGTAGCCTAGCAACTGTGGCCCATGTTTTAGAAGATCATGTCAATTTCTCACTTTTTTACTGCTTCGGTTTTTGTCTTGAGCGTTATCTCTGTCTTGAAATGTAATAAATATTTCCTTTGCTAAAATGTGTTTGAACTGATTAAATCTTCTTGCATCTATTAACTGGAAATAATAATAATAAATCTATAGCAGTAGTTAGCTTCTTTTGTTAGCTTCCTGTGTATCAGCTGTGGTTCTAATACCTTCACACTTATCAACTCATTTAAATTTTGAAGTATTCCTATGGGATAGATAATTCTATTAGCCATTCCATTACCTTTTTACAAGTGGGAAAAGTGAGGCTCTGAGACTTCAATAAACATAAACCAGTCCTCCCATCTAGAAATTGATGGTCCTAAGTTTCAAAGATGGAAAGCTATTCAACACTTTATACAGTTTCTTGAATGAGGATGTGGTCAAAAATAATACATATATACCTGAAAAATGTTAACAGCGCTCTATGATGTAAATCTATTGGTATAAACAGGAACCTTTAAGAAGAAAAGGTAACAAGAAAGCACAGATATGGAATGAGCCCTGAAGAATGCCAAAATTTAAAAGTACAAGCGAGGAGAAACAAGAATGGAAGAGACTTCAAAAGAGTTGCAAAGGAGGTAAAAGAAACACCAGACTGTGGTTCTTCTAGACATTAAAAGAAAAGAATATTTCAAGCAGGAAAATGTGTTGAATATTTCTGATGCATCAAATCAAATGATAAAGAATCATGGCAATTGAATTTCTCAGGAGGCCATTACTGGTGTTTAGATCAATTATGAGTGTAATGGAGAGAGAAATCATATAGATTGAGGTGGAAATAAAAAAAAAAAAAGGAGAATGTGAACCACAACTTTGCCTATGAACTTGGCCAAGAATGAGTGAGGAGTTGGAAAAGCAAGTGGAGGAGAAAGTGATTTCAAAGAAAGGTACATTTCTGAATATGGCAGGAAAGTGTTGAAGTATGTTTGTATGATCTTAGAAATGACCATATGAACCAAGAGGGTTGAGTAAAGATAGATGGGAGAAGCAAAATGTGACTGAAAATTTAAATTCTGAGAGGGTAAAAGAATTTCTTATCTAAGGGAAACCATGAAGTATTTAGGCTTCTACGTCTGACTTGATTTAATATTATGTTCTCAAGTTGCATCCATTTACCTCCAAAAGCTTCAGTTTTATCTTTTATGTTGCAGAGTAGTACTCTGTTGTGTATAAATACCACATTTTCTTTATCCATTCATCTATTGATGGGCAAAGAGGCTATTTTCAAGATTTAGCTATTTTAAATTATGCTGCTATAGATGTGGTTGTTCATGTATCCCTGTAATGTGATGACGTTAAGTCCTTGGAAAAGATACTTAGAAGGGAAATACCTGGGTCAAAAGGTATTTCTGTTTTTAGTTTTTTGAGGAATCTTCACATTAACTTCCAGAGTAGTTGTACTGGTTTGCATTCCCACTGAGAAGATACATAAATAGGAAATTGGGAGGTTTTTTCCTAATTGATTAGGGAATAAGAGTGAGGGAAAAGGGAAGGGAAGAAAGAAAAAGAAATAGGGAGGGAGGGAGAAAGGAAGGGGTGACAAAAATGAACTGGAGAGGGATACTGATAATAATAGAGCTTTTGCAAATGGGAAGGGAACCAAGAGTTGGAGAGAGAAATGAGGGAGTGGGAGGGTAGGGGATGAAAAAATAATTAAAATGTGTTATGTACATGTATTAATGCCCTATGGTAAACATAATCATTGTGTATTTCAAAAATTTACTAATAAAAATAGAGGACAGGAGAAGAGAAGAACATAGGAGTTTTCCTGTGGCAGAAGTAACACTTTCTACACTATAGTACAGGTGAAGGAGAAGATAGATTTATTTATTTATTTATTTTTATTTATTTTTTTTTGCGGCACCCGGGATTGAACTCACGACCTTGCACTTGACGGGCAGGCGCTTAGACCACTAAGCTAGATCCCCAGCCCTGGTGTTTTTGAGACAGGGTCTCACTATGCCCTTCAGGCTGGCCTTGAGCTCACTTTGTAGCCCAGGCTGGTCTCGAACTCACAACAATCTGCCTGTCTCAGCCTCCCGAGTGCTGGGATTACAGGCGTGAGCCACCACACCCGGCTAAGAAGGTAGATTAAGTAGCAGGTGTAAGGTGAGAACTGCAGTATTCTGATTTAATCAATAATCCATGAAATGAGGTTATCTGTTGAGGATGGAGATAGATACTTTGAGAAGCTGGGGTCAAAGAATGATAGTAATGAGGTTAATTAGCAACTAAGCACTCAAAATAGAAGTTTCTTTCCCCCAGTATGATGTATGAAATTGCATTTCAGCTGTGATGCATTTTCAACTTCTGACAAGATTAGGGATGTGTTTTGATTACAGGTCTTTGGAAACTTTGTTGAGTAATGACATAATATAAACAGGAAGATTTCCAATCTAGTAGAAGACATAGTGATCATAAACAAGCAACTGATTTAATTTACTCAGGTGCTACAGTGAACTCGCCCACATACACCACTTAATGAAGAAAAGTTTCTGATGTGCCTAACATGTTGGATAAGTATATTCGATGTTTCAAAATAGTCTACTTTAGTCCTTTAAAGAAGAGTGGCTCCCAGACAAATCAAGAATGATCTTAAACTGAGCTGAATTTCAACAAGAGTGGCCTCTTGTTATGGCTGTGGCTAGATGTCCCCCCAAAGCCTCATGTAGTCATAGGCAGGGATTTTCAGAGGTGGCTGAATCTAGAGGGTGTGAGACTGGGATTCACTGTGTGATGCTAGGATCAAGTATGTGTGATTACTTAATTAGTCCACTGATTGGTATGGCAGAGTTTTTGGGTGTGGATAATGGAAAGGTCCTTCCCGGGTGTGTGTGGCACCACCAAAAGGGGGGGGGTAGCATAGATAGAATAAAAGGGAGATGCAGGCTGCTGCTGCAGTTTTTCTTTGATCTCTTCTGCCAACCACAAACTGTTTCTCCTCTGCGATGCCCCTCTGCCATGTCACCCTTCCTTGGAGCCAACTAACTGAGAACTGAAACCTTTACTGTGAGCCAAAATAAACCTTTCATCTTTTAAATTTGGATGTTTGGTATTTTGTCCCACCAAAGAAAAAAATCACTGAGACACCCCTTAATAAAGTTGAATTCTTTGCAGAAACTGGTGACCCAATCCCAAAATTCAAGAGCCAGAATAACTAGAACAATCTTGAAAATGAATATTTCTCAACTTACTACAAAGCTACAGTAAACAAGACAGTGTGGCTCCTGCATAATGGTAGAAAAACAGATCAATGGAAATAAATTAAAAGCTTAGAAATAAAATTCTCACAGTAGTGCTCTGTCAATATTTGACAAAAGTGACAAAATAATTCAATGGTAAAAGTAGTCAGTTGGTCATCTCTATTCATGGCTTCTACCTCAATAGATTCAATCAACTACAGACCAAAAATATTTGGAAAAAATGCATTTTTCTAAATATACATAGATTTTAAAATATTACAATCTAAATAATGCAGGAAAATAGCTAATTACATGTCATTTACATTATGTGAGGTAAAGTGAATTATCTAAAGTATATAAGAAGAATGCATATGCTGTACACACAGGATGTGCTTAAGTTCAATACAAATTTTATATAAAGGAACTGAAGATCCGTAGGTTTAGTATCCACGAGAGTGACTGGGACTAGTCACTCTCAAAATGATCCAAACACTTGAATGTAGTGTTTAAAACTATAAACTTTTAGAAAAATCAAAGAGGTACATCTTAATGGTGTTAAGTCAGGTCTAAACCTAACTATGACACCAAACCTAAGCAACAAAATAAACTAAACAAGGTGGTAGGAACATAACAAAGGTTGTTATTTTGCATAGTTATCTTCAAAAGAGTTACTCAGATTATTAGACATAGACATGCAAAATTGATCTAATCCGATGAATGTTAACTGTTTTGTTCCAAGAACTAATAGAATTAGTAGTACAATCATCATCCTACCACCTTGTTTTGAAAGCCTATATTGTTATCGGTTTGGGTTTTTTGTTATTGGTATTTATTTGTCTCTTTTGCTTTCTGTTTTTCTTGTATTTTTTGTTTTGTTTTTCCCTGTAATACAGAAAAGATAGATGTACAAGTATAGGTTTATACATGCCTAGAATTTCTCCTAAAGAGTTTACAAGAATTGATTTTATTGTGTGTGATGATATGAACAGCTATTTTGAAGAAAATAAGACATTGTGGTGGCCATTGCCGATTTTCTATCATCTTGTTTTGAAGTCCTATAATGCTTTTATTCTTTTGTTTCGATTGGTTTTATTCTATTGTGTTTTATTTGATTTTATTACGTGTGATAATATGGACGACTGTTTTGAAGAAAATGAGACATTATAGTAACCATTGTTCGTTTCTGGTTATCTTGTTTTGAAGTCCTGTAATGCTTTCATTCTTTTCTTTTGATTGGTTTTAGTCTGTTTTCTATTATTTGATTTCTATATGTGTGAAGGTATGGACAGTTAATTTGAAGAAAACTAGAGACATTATGGTAGCCACTGTTGATTTCCTGTTGTTTTGTTTTTGAAGTCCTGTGCTGCCTGCATTGTTCTGTTCTGATCTGCTTTGTTCTGTTTAGTTTTATTCTCTTTAAAATAAAAATAAAGAAAAAACAATAGACAAAATGGACCTTTTCGTAATTAAAATTTCTTTGCTTCAAATGGTGCCATAAAGAAAGTAAAAAGATAACCCACAAAATGGCAAAAAATATTTACAAACTATGTATGTGGTAAGGGATTTGTTTGTAGAATATATGAACTCTGTAATCAGTAGTAAAAAATAATCTAAGTAAAAATGGAAAGAGATCTGAATGCACAGTTTTTAAAGGAAGATACGCAATTGGTCAATGAGCTATAAAAAAATATTGAACACCACTACTCATCTAGAAAATCTAAACCAAATCAAAATGATATATTACTTCATACCTTCTAGGATAGCTGGAGTAAAAAATGAATATAATTGATAATACATAGAGAAATTTCAAACCACTGATATTGATGATATAGTCATCTTGAAAAACAGTATGAAACTTCTTTGAATGGTTAAATATAGAATGACCATATGCTGTAGCAATTCCACTTCAAATACCTACTTAAGAATCATAAAAATGTATACTCATGCAAAAATTTATATATGAATGTTTATTCATAGTAGCTAAAAAGTAGAAACAGTTCAAATATCAACTGATGAAACTGTAAGTCAAATATAGCGTAACAATGCTGTCTTCGTTACTTTCTCATCACTGGGACACAATACCTGACACCCACAGTGTAAGGAACAAAAGGTTTATTTTGCCTCACAGTTTGTAGAGGTGTTAGTCCATAGTTGACTGGCTCCAAGGCAAGGCAGCTTGACAGAGGAGTACAGACCACAGCATGGTAGGCATGAAGCACAAAGGGGTGTAGAGAGGATGGATATATACTGTTCCTGGCCATGCCCACCAGGCTTCACCACCCAACATCACACCCAGCTATAAACCTATTATAGGACTAATTCAGTATCATATACCCATATCTAATCACCTTCCCAAAACCTCACCTATGAGCACATGAGACTTAGGGGGAACATCTGGATGTAAGTCTTAACACATACAATATACCATTAATAGGCAATAAAAAGAATGGAAGTACTGATTTATATTACAATATGGATTGACCTTGAAAATACTGTGTTAACTGAAAGAAACAAACCAGTCACAAAAGACCATATATTATATAATCCCTTCTACACTAGTCATGGATAGATTTTGGAGTAGGCAAATCTAAGAGGATAAATAGTATGTTGGTGGTTACCTAGAGGTGAAGGTGGGGGTAGATGGGCCGTTTAGGACTTCACGTCTAAGGGGTATGAAGACTTTTTAGGTGTAATGCAAATGTTCTAAAATTGGTCATAGTTATGTTTTTACAATTCTGGATATATAAAGGGACATAAAATGGTAATGGGTAAACTATATGATATGTGAATTATATACCAATAAAGCTGTTTAAAAGAAGAGTAAAAGAAATACTTCTAGTTCATATGTAAGCTATATCACACTAGAAGAAAAAAGAGAACTATAATTATCTGAAACCGATACAGTGTAAAACAAAACAAAACAAAACAAAGCAAAACAAGACAAGACAAGACAAGACAAGACAAGACAAGACAAGACAAGACAAGACAAGACAAGACACAAAAGTGATTTTTCAGAGAAACTCCTGAGTTCCTGGCAAGAAAAAAAGACTGTATAAAGACTTAAAGAATCTACAGTCAGAGAACCATGCACTCACTCTTAATTGTATGTTATTTCTATTTAGTAAATATTTATGCATGACTGAATGAAAAAATTCAAAGGTGGTATATTCTGGGCTTTAGTCTCGTGACAAGACTAATACAGATGTTCTTAGCTGGCAAACCAAAACTTTACTCAGTTCTTTCTAATTTTCTATTTTATTAATGTTTTACATCTTCTGCTTCAGTTTTTTTCTTCACATTTTCCCATCATACTTTATAAGGTAATCTTTCACTATTCTATGAAAACTCCACTCTTAGAATTTTACCAACTCTTTTTTCTTCAATCTCTTCAGTTTCTATTGACTTTGAAAGTTTTATTCTTTATAAAACTTGCCTCTGCCACAGTTTCCATAGAAGGTGAATTTTAGCTTAATTCTATATATTTTACTACTATTTATGTATTTTTAAAATTAGATAATTTTCCTGCTCTTGAGATTTTCATATGAGTTTACTTTTTCCCTTCTGTTTCTCTCTGTAGTGCTTTATTTTGACCAACTACTTCTGTACTCTCACTTAAGTGAGTAGGACTCTCAATTCTGCGTATAAAATCTTTATTTCCTGGAAAAACTCCATTTCCTTATCTCAGGATTCTAATAGA
This sequence comes from Cuniculus paca, assembly GCA_004365215.1. Classification (NCBI taxonomy): domain Eukaryota; kingdom Metazoa; phylum Chordata; class Mammalia; order Rodentia; family Cuniculidae; genus Cuniculus; species Cuniculus paca. The sequence continues at coordinate 5,038 of RJWT010001256.1, read as the reverse complement.
ATGGCTTGACACTTGTAGCCCAACTCTATCTAAAATCTAGTGTTCCCAATACGGATTCAAAAATCTTGATTATATCACCACACTAATCTAAGGACATGAAATACTTAGGGGCAGAAAAAAGAATATCTCAGTCCTGACCTGAGTCCTTCCAACTTCAACAACAAACAGTTTCCCTCACATTTGGTTGATTAAGCAACGTGGTTGTGAACTACAAAAGCTAAGAGTCAAAACAGGTTCATATCCTAGAGATGAAGCTGTCAAGGGGGATCCTCAAAACATAAGTGAGGCCAAGGAGCAAGAAGATCAGGTGGCTGGTATTCAGAAAGTGACAAGGCATGTGGTTTGCATGGGGCAAAGCATCAATAACATGGTAAAATTTCTAGGATGGGAATTTTGTACATGAGAAAAGATAACCACCAGAAGAAAGGTTCAGAGAAACTGAAACAGAGATTCAAGACTTAATACATGTCACATGGATGTGGAAAGAGCTCACGTTATCTTGACTGTCCAGTACTTGCTAGCAAAGCACACCAGCGTAGGTCTGACTTTAAAGAAAATTTGGACACTGGGAGAAGATGTGGGATCTTAGAGAATGCTCAGCCCTACTGGATGTTGGTTTGAAGGTGCATGTAGATTAGCATACTGCTTGGTATGTGGGACTGTGTTAAACGAGGCTACAGGAGTTCAGCAATGGTTTTGTGGTCTCTTCAAATTCACTTGAGACCTGGGAATCACAAAGACTCCCACACATCCTTGGTTCTCCAAATTTCTTTTCTTTTTCCCCTTTGAAACATATCTGTGTCTAGAGTCATGTTTTAAATTCTGTAGCTACAATTCTAGTCTAGACATCAACTTACTCCTGAAGAATGATGATTGCTGAACGTGCTTTCTCCTTCAGTCATTCTTGTGCAATTCTCTCAAGATAGTAGCCTTGAAATCTCATCTTTATCATATTCTTTAGCAAGTATAACAGTTTCCAATTTGTGTCGGAGTAAAGCAGAATTATCTGGCCAGAATTCAAAGGCTTCTATAATCTGGCTTCCATCTGCCAATTCAGTCTTTTTTCTTAATTTTTGTGTATGATATTCTCTATGTGAAGAAAGGTTTCGGAGGCAGCCAGCTTTGTGTCTGACTTTTGCTTCATGCTTCCTGTGACCATGAGAAGTGTATCCAAATTCTTTTGTTTAGTTTTTCATCTTTGGGGTGGCTGGTTTTGTCCATTGTCTGGAGTAATTTTGAAGATCAAAGACATGATGTCTGTAGGGCACTATACAGATTTACAGGTATGTGTCAGCCCACAAAAAATTCAATTATTCAAATTACTTTTTTGATAGCTTGGATATGACAACTGATTAATTTATTGCTCATTGGTGCAAAAGTACTTTCACTCTTTCTATGGTTGTTATAGGTCCTCTTAATGTTTATTTCATTGTCTAGCATTTTGAAATTTCAGAGTTGACTTCTATTTCAACATATTTTCCAAAATTCAAAAAATTTTGAATGACATTAGATGTTATTTTTGAAGCTTCTATTCTATGAACACTTCAACTAAAAATGTATTTTCTTAAAATGAATTTAGATATTAAAAATTTTATGCATTGCATTACATCATCCTCTTATTTATTAATTTATTCAACGAGAATTTACCAAAAGTCAATTTTTTTGAGCCCTGGAAGAGGTATAGGGAACATGAAAAGCAGTAAGAGAATTTGTGGCTGAGACAATGAACTGACCCTAAACATCTATTTTTCCTTCTTACGTAGACGTAGAATTGTGAGATGAGCAAATTTACATTTTGCAGCCTCCATTACAGGAAGCTGAGGTTACGTAACTGTGTTCTGGCCATTGTGGTGTACACTGAAGAAAGAGGTGACTGATTCCAAGAAACTTCTTCAAAAGACAGGTGGAGGATGCTCTTTGCCCCTGATCCCTCTCTTCTAGTTTCCAATTAGTATTTGGAATGCAGAGTGATGTGTAGACCTGCATTTTTGACCAGGAGGATGAAAGTCATTTACTATGGGAGAAGAGAACAGAAGCTGCATACCTGTACTGGATTTACCTATACCTGAACTGGATCATAAGAGTTATAATTCTATTTTATTTAAGCTCAAATTTTTTGGATCTCTGCTAGTCGAGGCTGAGACTAATTCTAATTGCTACATATTCCAAGTCTTCCTTTCAAAAGCTTAACCTCAGAACATGTATGTTTATATATAAACCAGTTACCTGCACCAAAGATAGTTAGGAAGTCAAATAATATTAGCTTACAAATGGGTTTTAGTGTTTTTCATATTTGCCAATCAATTATGTAAGTGGCATTTTAAGTATTTCTAGTGAATGCCAATGAAAATGGTTGAAGAAAAAAAGATTATTAACTGATTTTTTTATTACCTAAAATGATAATACTGACATATTATAAAAACAAATCAACATTGTTTAGTATTCTTCCAACATATATCAAAAATAGGTATTTTATCATTTTCATAACAAGTCTTATTGAATTACTTTGATAGATAATATAATGAAATTGGTTTATAGTTATATATAATTCTAGTTCTTAGACAGAAACTTTATCATAATCCCAGCCTTAATACAAAATCGCAAGTTCAACTTCTTTAATTTTAACCTACATAAAATTATCAAGATTATTTTAGTGTTACTTTTCTATCTTTGCCTGCAAAACATTATTTTATGCCATTAAATTCAAATGCCAAATACTCAATTAGTATTTGTATAAATATTTTTCTCCTATAGGGTTCAATGCTTTCATGTTCATTTAACTCTGTTCAAAGGTTAATTTCTTCTTTGCTATTTGCTTAATCTAGACAGGTAATAAATGACAAATTATATACATAATTATTATTATCAAGAGAAATTATTACATTTATCAAAAACACATATAGCATACTTTTCAGCTTGTTCTCAGAGCACTATGAAATTTCATTGTAAATCTCTCCATAACTTCTCAGGTACCATTTGCTATGTGTCACTGTTATGCAATACATATGAGTAATTTTTAAAAATCATCTTCAAATGGCTGTAAATAAAGATAAAAAGAAAACTCTTCATTATTTGAAAAATTCCTTTTGAAAGTTCATTTTTTAAAAATTCAGGTACTTCAAAAAACTATTAACAGCAGATTTATCATAAGCTCTCTCTAGTAAGTCTATCAATAAAACCTGAAATCCAATTTCAAAAGATTGTAAAGATAAGTTTATCTATGATAGACCACCTGTTTGAAAGGTTGTTTTTCACTGGAAAACAAAGTCCAAATTCAATAATACATTTTGTGACCCACTTCTCTACCCTATTATGGGAGCATCCCTGTTCAGTCACTCAAAAGGAATTGCTATCTGATACGCATATTTAATGAAATTTAGCATGGAGAATCTCACTCTGGAAAAGTTCAGTAGGGCAGATTATGGAAGATTATTATATGAACACCTCATTCCTTAAAAATATTTTAATAACACATGTTTATAGTACAAAATTACATTTTTTGTAGAATTAATACATGTCCATAATACATCTTAATTGTTTTTATTTTCACTTCCTTTCCAGTCCCTCACCCATCCGTCTTTAGAATCTTTTCTTTTTTTTAATACATGTTTGCAATACTTACTGTTTACATTTCTATTGTGATGTTGATACATATACATAAATCATCTTAATTTCTTTTCTCATCCCCTTTTTTGTTCCTTTGCTCCACCTTCCATTCTTACACTGGCTATGGGTTTAGCTTAGTGGCTACTTCGCTAGCTTGTATCAGCGATATAAGAAGAGAAGTTAGATGTGCTTGCCATTCATGCCTTGGCCCAGGGAATGCTTTCAGTGCTGTATGAAACAGACTGTGATGATGAACAGGCTTCTCAGTCATTTAAACCTTTCATTTGAAGCCCCAGATATTTGTAAAGAGTCAAATTGAGTTATCTAGGTAAAGCAAAACAACATTTGGCTGACTTGCCCATCACTAGGCCCAAACCAAACCAATAGAACTGCCTCTTCAACCTACAGAATTCTGAGAAATAATAAATTATTTCTTCAATGTATTTGAGTGTTTTGTTATGCAGCAGGGAATTGATACAGAAATTAGCTTTCAGTAGCAATATGTGGGAAGACCAATGAATCCTATAGTAGTAATCCCTTTACAGCTATTGTTATATCATGAAATGAGTTCTTTTTTTTTTTTTTCAGCACCAGGGATCAAACTCATGACCTCGCACTTGCCAGGTAGGTACTTAGGCCACTGAGCTAAATCCCTGGTCCTTGTCTTTTTTTTTTTTATTTTGAAAAGAATACAACCAAACAAAACAAAACAGAGTAAAGTCAATCAAAACAAGGCCATGAACATGTTACATGACTTCTACACACGGTAAAAAGCGATCAATAATGGCTACCATAATGCCTCTTATTATCTGCAATATACCTGCCCATACCATCAGAGATAAGTAAAATCAAACAAAATACAACAAACTAAAACAGTAAAAACAAAACAAAACAAAACAAACAAAGCAGAACAATGTAAGCAATACAGAATTTCGAGATACTAGCAAAACAGCGTTGGCTACCATAATATTTGTTATCTTCAGAATAGTTGCCTACACCTTCAGACATACTATAATCAAACCATATAGAATAGAGTAAAATCAATCAAAACAAACAATGAAAGACATACAAGGTTTCTAAACAACATAATTGGACATCCTCAATGGCTGCAATTATATATTTTGTTATCTTTAAAATAGCTGTCTATGCCATCAAGTATAATAAAATCAAACAAATCACAATAAAATGAAACTAATCAGAACGATGAACACAATCTGAATTTCAAATCATGCTAATAGATTAATAGTGGTCATTTCCTCCCCTTTTTAGATAATTCCTCCTCTTTGACTTTCCCAATATGTATTGTGCATTTTGGATCCCACTAACACCTTTAGTTTGTTATGCTATGGAGACAACACAAAATTCACCCTTGTGACTCTGGTCCATTATATCCATGAGCACTATTACCAGTTGCCTCTATCTACCTACAAGA